>CAJPEX010001342.1:5930-60608 GCA_905338405.1 Notodromas monacha | reverse complement strand
TTTTAAATTTTGTGTGTGCTGTACAGTTCATTTCATTATTGCTGAATAATTGTGTTTAGGAGGGATTTTGAATTTTGTGTGTTCTGTACTGCCCTGTGCATTTAATTATAGCTGAATAATTTTGTTTTGGAGGAATTTAAGTTTAGGAGGAATTACAAAGTTGAAATATAAAGGTAATTTTAGTTGAATATTTTTTTTCTGAAACAAATTAATTTTTTTATAATGTAATCTTAAGGGTAATAGGGTTTCAACTTATGATGGCCCCATGTTATGACGTCCATCCTGGAACAGATTGATGACGTAAGATGGGGGCCTACTGTATACATATTGCACATTTTGAAAGTCTACCCTGCTTTCAAACATGGAACATGTTTTTCACTTCACCTACCTCAAAATCATATATGACATGAACTTTGTGAAACTCATAGCAGCAGTGTTGGGAAATGACCTTGAATATCAAGGATGCAATAAAAAATCCATTTCAATTTTTCCTGGAGACGGGAATTGCTGAATCATACAAGGGCATTGTGGGGTTAATAATTCAAGTGGTGCAACCAATTTGGTAGGAATCAATGTGATTGAAAAAACACTTGAACCATCACAATTGGGAGCAATACCATTCATGAATTTGCACCCCCTGACTTTTCCAAGAATTACTAATTTCTCATATGCATGTACTCTGCTAAAATCGAGAAGAGACTGTCTAAACTCTAAAGGATGGATGCTAAGATGGTCAATTAATGTGCATATGTGTTCCCAGAACTCAATTCACAGAACATGGCTGCCAAACATGCAGCTTGCTTAGGCCTATATGCAAAAGTTAGCCTTTCCTTTTTTGTAAATTCTTGTTCACATTCAAAATTTGCATATCCATTCAAGTCCTGGATAAACATGTTTTAAGATTCAAGAAAAATCCACCGCATATTTAGATTTGGGTGCGTTTCCACTTCATCATTTAAAATAGCATCAGTGTTAGAGCCATTCAAACATTTTAAAATTAATATTGATTAACCTACAGACTTCCAATTGTATTTATGCATCATCTCTCTGGCCATTTCATAAAAACTACTGCAAATGCAGATCATGGGTCCATTGGCTTTTGGTAAAGTATGATCTAATGCGATCTGATATGTTAATATTCAAAGGTGAGATACTTCTTTAAATTCTTGGAACAGTTGAAATGAAGTACATTCAAAACACATCATACCCTTGTCTTTTGAAATTATTCATGGGTTGTGTAGCATTTTCCTCCCCAAATCAAGGTACACATTTCCAAGGTGGCAACCCTCAGTCACTTGAATTTCCTTTTTTCCATATTGTGCCAGTGATGTGAACTGAAATAGTGGAGATTTGATGGAATTTAGACCATACTACTTGAAACCTCCTATTCAAAAATTCTGAATTATTGCCAAACTAAAAAATGTTGTGCCTGGGCACCTTTCACTATGGGTAGGAACAAGGCTCACTTCCAAAGATCCAGTACAAACCTTTTAGCTTTCCTGAAGAAAGATTTCTCCTAAATCACACAGATGAGATCATGAATAAATGATACATATTGTTCATGAAAGTATTGTATACGAACCAGTTTGGGTGATTGAAATGAAAGATCACGAAAACCAATTGAGATTGAAATTGTTCAAATCTCATTCCATCGAAAAAGTCGATCCATTTCCAGCAGTTGCATTCGTTTGCTCTTGTTCGAGGCGAGGTGCGCCTCCGTCTGTTCTACCATGGGAGGAATGCAGTAAGCTTTCTTTCTACTTCAAGTAGATGTCGCTCTAAAATATCTGAAAATGGTTCCATTTATATGGTTGTTCCAGGTCACCAATTTCAAATTTCCCCTTCTCAACTTAACCTCATTGGTAATGATGAAAATTTCCAATAACTGGTTTTGTAGTAGTAAACCTTCAACTGTTTAATCTGCTTGCAAAATTTGCACCTGGTCAAGTGAAGATGCCAGCAGGTCTTGATATTGCTGAGTCCACAAATGGTAATTATTAGGAAGTGTGCTAAAGATTAACAGTCATTTTAAGATCCTCTCGCAAAAAAAAAAAATATTCCAGTGGTTCTGGGAACGGCTCCTCTAATCCGTGAACGTCCCAATTATTTCCTCAATGCATAAGAAAAACATATTTTCCACCTCAATAGCTACGTTCAGGCCATTACAATTACTGTATACAAATACCTTAGAAACTATAGGAAGCAAAGATTTGTGTAGCACATTGTGGGAAAATACAATACCTGATTGATGCTAAAACGAATTCCTTCTACTCAATTCCAGGACACATGAATGTGTATTACAGTATCTCCAGCAGTGGTTGCTGGTATTCCCAGCAAAGAATCGGGGCATCCCTTGGCCCATCTGGGATGCAACGGCTATGGGAGCCCTTCCTCCATCCTGTGGGATGGTCTTACAGGAGGAATCCGGCTAGCCCTGGCAGCCATCCCCCGGATGGTGCAAAGATTTGTGTAGCACATTGTGGGAAAATACAATACCTGATTGATGCTAAAACGAATTCCTTCTACTCAATTCCAGGACACATGAATGTGTATTACAGTATCTCCAGCAGTGGTTGCTGGTATTTATGTAACCAGTATTATTAATCATATACATATTCAGACCATCCTAAATCTTACACAGAGGAAAAACCCTTATTTTAGTCACAAGAACCCTCATTTTGGTAGTGGGAAAATGAAGAATTACAGACAAAGGGAAGTGTGTGCACTTCTGGGCCTCAAGAAAGGTAATTGTGCATGTTTCAAGGGAAAGAATCCTTAGCTCAAGGAGATCTAGATTCACAATGTTCTGAAAAGAATCAAGACATGATGTGGTACAGCAAAATGTAATTGGGGAGTATTTCAAGAGACAATTTTGAGTTAGCAAGGTCTAACTGTAATACAGTATACACAACAGATTGTCACTGCAATGCACAAAATCCCATGAAAACAAATTTTGCGGGTATGTAAGTACAGTGAGACCTTCACATGTGGACACCTCCACCTGTCGAAAATTCAAGAGAAGTAAACTTATTTTCTCATAAAAGATTAATAAAAAAGGCCCAACAGGAGGACACTGACTCAACATAGGGACATTTTTTTTTAATTGCAAACACATATCTGGTCAAATTACAAGAAACAGATACAGTATTTCCAACCCTAAAATTGATGTAAGAAAAGGTCTTGGGCATTTATTTCACCAATTTACCATCCATTTAGCAAATTCAAAAAATTACCAGCAGCATAGAGGGACTTCCTTCTCTCTTTTTCACTTGAATGTTATTTTTACAATAAATGCCAACATTTCTAAATGCACTGTACAGATGTATCAGTATTCAATTCCCCAAATGTCCATTCTGTGTTGAAATATATTGATTGAATCAGTTTAAATTGGGAAACAATTTTATTTTCATGGAATTATGGTGGGTATTTTGTACATAAAACACCAATTAAATGTATATAATGTAAGTCTGAGGGAAAATTAGACTTATTGAATCAAGGAAATTTTGACATAGGGAAACTCTTGATGCAACAATTATGTCTGCATCTTGGGGTCTCCCTGTATATCCAAATTCAAATCTTCCAAATGATGCATTCTAGAATCTGCAGCTTTTTTCAATTGATTTCATATCTTCCAAAAGTCATCAACATCTCTGGAATGGATAAAAAAGTCACACATATGGATAAGCCAACAATCATTTATTTAATCCAATTGGAAATCTCAAATGAAACACTTGACTCAACCTTCCCAAACATTTCTGCTGAATTCAATCAAGATGTCAAAATAAATAACGCTGCTTCTTCGAAAAATGAATCCTGAACGAAAAAAAAAGCGAAATGTTCGCACCAGGACACATTTTTTAAAGCCCTCAAAAGCGAACAGAAAATTCCTTAGTTAATTCATATTCAAGTACTTTTCTGTTTCCTTTCAGATTTTTTTGAAAACTCCTTAAACTCTCTCTCTCTCTCTCTCTCTTGAGCAGAAAAATAAAATGAATTAAGATCAAGAAATATCCTGCGATTATTTGCACAGTTAATAAACGTGGACTTTCTTTGTGTACAGCGCACTTTTTAAGTACGAAGAATTTTTTGTATGGAGATTTTTTTTTGGTCGCCTAGTATTTTCTCTCAAACTTTTCTACAATAGAAATCCTCTCCGAAACAAATGTTCTCTTGTCCTTTGTATTTCGTTCTCTACAAAATAAATTATGTCTTCGGCGTTTATTTTCTTTTTGCTTGTCCATTTGATTTTGTTGCATATGAGAGAGTCCACCTGATAAACATTCGAAAACAGCGTGAAAAAAGGCAGAACAAAAAAAAAAAGAAAAGGTTTGGCGTGAGTTTTCATAGGAAAACAAACTGCGAGTCGAGGACATATTTGTTTGCCAAACCCAATCCCTTTTCTTTATAGGAGTATGCGTATATTTATATTTGACAAATGTACGCGGAAGGGTTGGCACAAGGGATGCCCTCCAGACGATACTCGGAACGGGCATCCGCGGCCCGGGTGATGGCCAGACAACTTCGTGACCCAGACAGGGCCGTGTACCCATTCTCTATCTTCCTGTCGAAACTTGGGTCGACTATCTTCTGCGTCGTTTCCCACAAGTAGTCTTGGAACTCTCGCTTAGCTCCGATCCAGAAGAATTCTCCTCGTCTCCCGGAAGCTGAAATATAGGCAAGATAGCAGTAGGAAAAATCACGAGACTCAGGTAACATAACAATGAAGAATATACTGTACAGTACTGGACTCGCAAATGTGTGAATTACGTGTTTTCAGAAATGGAGCTCATGAAAATAAATTAAGGTTGATAAAATGCACTTTTCTTTTTTTTTGAGGTAGGGATGGAAAAACATTTTTCTTCATGCAAACCAATGCCCTGACATGAACTAACATGAATTCATGATGACAACCCAGACTTTGGACGACATGTAACAGGTTTTTTTTTTATCAAATAAGAGGACCAACGTCAGCCATTAATCTGATAACTAGATTCGTAAACTTTTGGGATGCGTTTAGGGCATAATTCATCAAGATTTTCATGCACTACTACCAAAATCTTCTAGTATATGCAGGACTTATATGGATCTATGAAAAATTGAGACAGACAATAGGAGACAGGGCCAATTTGAGACATAAACCATTCGTGACAGGGGCAATTTAAAAAAGAAACTTTTGGAAACAAGGATAATTTGAGACGTGTACATTTGGTGACAGAGAGAATTTGGAGACATTTTGAGGCAGGGACTATTGAGACAGAAGCATTTACTTTATTTCCTCTCTTGATCCATTGTATGACACTGTAATACATGTAAAAACCTCAGAACATTGTCCTTCAACATTTTTCTAAAGACTGGCAGAGGTGAACTGCAAAAAATATTTTCAAGAAAATTTCAAAAAATTTCTATGCATAACACCTTGCATAGAAAAACATCTATAGCACACAAGTATCATACAGTAATGGAATATTTCTAGAAAAGCATGTTTCAAATATTTAAATTTTGAAAAGAAAATAAAGTTCTCCAACATTCACAAAAAATCTTGAGAAAACCAGAAATTGAAGTGAAAAAGAAAAAAATGGTGTGTGCAGCCTTATTGGGACTGTCTCAAATTGTCCCTGTCTCATATTGTGCCTGACTCTAAATTTCCATGTCTCCAATTGTTTTAGTCTTCAAAAGTTTCTGTTTCAAATTATTCCTCTCTTGAAGTGTCACTATCTTGAATTTTCTTTCTCAATTTGTCCAGTATTAATTGGCTGTCTTGATTTGTCTGCATCCCAGGACATATACACCAACATATGAAGTATACAGTATATGCATAACTTATTCCCATATGTGCAGTCAGGTGAATCCTACATTAAAAAAGACTCCTGCATTACAAAATTTCACTCACACTATTTTGCAACCATTTGCACAGACAAAGAAGGGATTAGCATAACAAAACCTTTTGTCAAAAAGTAAAACAAAACATTTTCCAGATTTAAAAAAGTAATGAGTTTCAGCACGTGCCTATTTCGATTTTTGGCATTTTTCAAATGACAAATACATTTATAAGGCATCATGAACATCGTGAAAGATGAACAATCATAAAATCAATTCTATATTATCTATAGCCCAAAAAGGATTGAAAATTCAACCATTCGAGAAAGTTATTGCGTAATTCAAATCCTACATTCAAATAACTTCCTGTCAGCACACAGGCTTTCCATTTCTGGAAAGATTTTGAAAGTTTCCAGGATTTTTCAAAAAAGCATATCCTTCCTCTTGTGCCCAAAAAAAAGAAATCAGGTTTTGGATTTTCAAATTTTCAAAAAAAATAAATGCAACCTAAATGGAAAAAATTTTGTTATGCGATGATTCAACACTCCACCTCAAGCATAGCCAGAAATGTTTTTCTTCTCCCTCGCTAAATTTATCCTTCATCCCTGCAAAATGTTCGCACAAAAAAATAAATGAAATAAGTTACTCACGAGGTCTGGATTCTTCAGACTTTTTCGTCATGTACCTGACCACCTCTTCGTATTGGGCCGCATCGTCAAATTCTGCCAATCGGGCCCTTGGGTTAATCCGCATGCAGTTGGTTTGTGCCCCGTACCAGTCAACCAGTCGATCTGCGTTGAACTGGTAACAGTCCGGCAGCCCCGGGATAGCCTGGAACCCGCGCGGGCATAGATTGGCACTGCTTGGCAGCCCCTCTCGGCCCAGCAACGAGTCCCTGGTATTTTGCATATTCGGCCGCATATTCTCTGTATAAATTATTGATAGGAAATTCGGGGAGAGAGAATTTTAAATTCCATGAATGACAGTGGAACTTCTTCACGTGCAACAGTCAATGGATTGGACAAAAAAAATCGGCTAAGAGCAGCAGGTTCTGATCAAGATAAGCAGCTGTTTTGCTGGAAATAATTATTTTCAAACTGGAAAACCTGGGATGTTGAAGGGTTCTTGTCCATCTTGTGGTAGACTTTATTTTGTTGGAGGGTTGAAAGGGAGAAGGCATTTCAGTTTGACCAAAAGTCTTTGGAATGGGCTTAATTTGGGAAAAATCCAGGTATAGACAATATATGTTTATCATCAGAAATCCGCAAGGTTAAGCCTGTGCTAGGAATACAAGAAAAGATACCACATGTACAATGATGAATTTTTAGCTGAGTTCCCCCCGCCAAAAAAAAAAAAACATTGATCAGCTCTGGAAAATTTCATGGACAAATTTTGTTTTTCACTCACGTCTGGAGTCGGTGCGTTGATCCAATGTATTGTAGCCACGAGAAGAAGTACCGACCTCATTTTCTAGTCGGAAGACCCTTTCTTCCAAACGAAGCATCTCGTTGTTCATCTTCTCCATGTCTCTCATCTTTTCCATTACGTGGGCGAAGGCTCTATATGAAGTCAAATCAGCAAATTGCAAAGCTCAAAAAAAAAAGTATGGCAGAATCTGCCGTATGACTCCCCTTGAAGATAAAGCCTTCACTTCCTTTCAAAACACATCAAGTTAATTTTTGATTGTTTTCTTCTGTCAACATAAGATAGCCAAAAGGCTTCAGAAAATCGCAGGTACACATTTTTGAAGATGAAATGCATCTTTGAAGGTGATATGTATTTTTGAAGATGACAAGTTTGACAGGTTTGATGCATGGTTTCTACGGGAATTCAGACATGGACAAAAAAAATCGGACTTGGGAAGGTTCCAGTTATTTGTGTTCCACTGTACTTCATTTTGTATTTCCCAATTATCCTTCAAAAATGGTGGTTTACATAATCACCTGCTGGTCATTTACACTTTCAAGCAGAGCAACTTCTTTTCATCAAAGACACGCTTCCGGTGCTGAGAAATTTTTTTTATCCCAGACAATCACAAAGATTCGCAGTCTGATAATCCCATAATAAGGATATCCCTTTTATATATAAGAATAGACGTTCCGCTAAAGCAAATAAAAATAAAATGAAATGAACAAAAACGGGAATTGCTGCTCGCCACCATTGTCAAATATATAATTGGCTGAAGGGGACTCGGATTCCAATTAAGACTTACCCGTAAAGGTCATCCGCCACGTCCTTGAGGTGACGGACGCTGCTAATGTCGACAGATGACGACGATGACGAGCCAAATGAAGCCGGCACTCGGAAATTGGCCGCCGTCATCTCAGCGAGATGGTGCTCGGGAATAGTATTGTATGAAGATGATGAAAGCGGCGGAGGCGGTGGTCCATCTCTGTTCCGACTTGCGGACACCGGAAAGAAACCTGGGCCAAATCCTTGTACAGTAGGGAGAAAGATAAGATATTATGAGAAAAGAATCCAATAATATTGATGCATTAGAAACAGCCACATTCTTAGAGGACTAGGATCACGCAGTGCTAGCTACAGTATGTGATTTTTAGTTTCAAAATTATATGAGAACAGATTCATCACCAATTGTACTTTGATTAGTTATCAGTAATTGCCATGCGTCTAGATTTTTATTATTTTTACAAAGAAAAAAAACATGGAACTTTACAGTTCATGCATTTATATATACAGTGATATATTTTGTTCTAATATGTGTACAAGTGGTACCCTGCAATTTGACCCTAATCTGTTGCTGGGCTAGGGTGCAATTGTGAAGCAGTGTTGAATTGCAAGATAACCTAAAATGTAATATTCTGTACATCAAATATGATGCTTTGTATGTCTTTGGAGGTCACATTGTGGGGGAGGTGTTGAATTGCGAGTCAACGTCACAGTAAATTTGATCATCAAATTGTGACATGGTCAAATTGTGGGGTGTCAATTTGCAAGGTACCACCTTGAAGGAAATTGTTTATAATAGTCCAAAGTGGCAAATGGATGCATGGAGGGATGAATGAAATATTTTTTTAACCTTGTGATGAATGCTGACAAGTGGAAAATATAAAGCTGTATATCAAGCAATCAATCAATATCAATATAAAAGGTTGTTTCTTATTCTGACTGGGTCTGTTTGTATAAAGAAACCAATCCAACCCTGTATGTGTTATTTATTGTTCAAGACAAAACATTTTGTTTCAAGGCTCCATGGTGAATGACTTATTTTCTTCAATATTGAAATGAAAAAATTGGCTCAATTCACAAACATGGATGCAACTTTGAAAGCTGTGAACATGGATGACCATAGAACCATGGAAAGAAAGGTACACATATGCAAGAAAAGGAAAAAATCCTTACATCTATCAATTTCACAAGATGGACAAGCATGATTTTCAATTGATTTTTTTAGATAACCTGATGGCACCAGCATTGATTGTGGTCTTCTTTTACCATGCCTGGTCAGCTGCTGGTTGGTCAATTCACGGTCGCGCACCTGCCAGCCATCAAGCGCTGGTTGGTCCAACTGCCAGCCAGGGCAGTCCTTGGCCTTGCCAATCCCCAGCCCACCAAACCACAGTCCAGTCACCCAAATGTAGGGGCACCCAAACAATTGGGTGACAAGAATCCTGCTGATTTTTTCCAGAATTTGGTGAGCAGAATGGTATCAGACTACAGACTATTATTTTTTGCAAAATTTCAGCAATGTTAGGTTAGGTTCAGTCAGTTAATGTTATGTTAGTTTAGGTTAGGTTAGGTTAGGATATGTTAGGTTAGGTTAGGTTGGGTTTGATGAGTTTTTCTTTTTATGAAAAATTTTATAAGATGAAATTTTAAAAAATAATAATAATCTGTGGTATGATATCATTCTGTTCACCAAATTCTGGAAAGAATTAGCATGATTTTTGTCACCCAATGGTTTGGGCGCCCAAACAATTGGTTGACCAGACCGCAGTTTGGTGGACTGGGGACTGGCAATGCCAAGGACTGCCCTGGCTGGCAGTTGGACCAACTGGCACTTGATGACTGGGGGGGGGGGGGGGGGCAACTGTGATTTGACCAACTGGCGGATGACCAGATACCTTCTTTTACAATGTTTGTCTTAATTACAAGTCCCTTGGAATTAATTTTAAGAGTTTGAAGTGATAACTTGCAGGATTTCCTGCATTTTTGTGACTCTATCTTCCTTATATTTGATGCACTCAAATCATTTATTAGAATTTGATTATGTATTGTGCATTCATCATTATGCCTGAATACATTAAAAACTGTTAAAAACATGTGCTGCATTATATTGAATTCAACTCTTTATAGATAATGTTGTGGACTCAATCTCCAGCTTCCAGCAGTGAAAACAAAATATATTTCCCAATGTAGGGATAAACTTGATTTTGAGGATCTGCAAATGTATTGACGCATCAAGGAATAGGTCCAAGAAACTCACAGAATGTCCATATGGATTGAATAAACTGTACCTCAACATATTTTCCACTGAAATACTGTCAAATTCAACAGTATGTGGTTTCTGGTCATGACATCCAGTACCTTGTGCAATACTCACATATATGCTCAATTCCCATACAGAAGCAGCAATAATTTTTTCCTCAAAGAGATCCTTTGCTTCCTTGCCCAGACATTTTATTGTTGTAAAAATTGAGTATTCTTGCAAATCGAGTTTCTTGAGACACTAGTTGAGGAATTTTTTTTAATTTCCACTTGTGATTAGCCCTTGGTAGCCTTCATGAAGCAGACAATTTCAAAGAAAACTTCAAAATTGATGACAAGATTAAATTCCATTAGCCTCATAGTATTATATTATAATAATGTTAAGTACAGTACTTCCAATTTTTCACGACTTTTTCAGGTGCACCAGCAGCTGGTCTGAAATGCCCATCAAGGGGGCCTTCTAGAATAAATTCCAATGATGACCGGAATTCATGGTTCGGCGGTTTTTGTACCTTCCTCTGCTAACTATGTACAATAGGCATTTGAAATAAAAGGACTTCACCAACCATGGAAATTAGGGGAGAACGAACTCGGGGCGGAAAAACATCAGAGATTTCGTCGGCAATTTCGGTCGTTTTATGTGTGCATCAGACCATCGTCGAGCAGCAATAAAGGAAAGCACCTGCTGCCTAAACTTGCCTTTTCTTATATTGTAGACGTTGATGTTATGTTGGCTGAACCAATGATCAGGGGTTTGACAAGCCTATGCCCCGGGGAAAATATTTCATTTCAAGTCCATATGCAGTTTTGTGAGCAAGAATCACCAACAGCTGATGGACATCAGAAGTTGAAATATTATAGCTTTTTTCAAACTAGTGTAGCTTGACTCACACTTTGACTTCTACCTAATTATATTTTCGTCAGAATTTTGAAAAATAATCTCAGTTAATCTCAACATATGCTTTCTCACGCATAAAAAATGCAAGAAAATATATTTTATGTAAATTATTCACCCCTTATGATCCTAAATCCTTTGACATTCAAGATACAATGGCTCACACATAATGGAGGTTATTGATTGTGCAACCCTTCAGCCAAATCACAATTTCAATCAAAATCAGAACAATTGCAAGAGAAATTTTAAAATAAATTTTTGAGCAATTTTGATTGCTACTAGGGATTAATTTTTGAAGGGGTGAAATTACCTTTATGATTGGGATAAAACTCAATCAATCTTAATATGAAATAGTGCTAAATAACTAGAGCTTTGTACACATTTGTCTTGAACAAAGTGATCCATATCAGCATAAAAAATCAATGAAAAGTAGTCAACTATATTTCATTAACTGTGTTTCATGGAAGAGACTACTTCAATTCTTTTTATCTGAAACTACAGACTGGTTGGCACAAAAGGAAGCTTATCATAATAATTTTTCACATGTTAATTGTACTTGAATAAAAAAAATTTGGCTATTATTCATATGGAATGATCTCAGAGGAAAGTCATTCTCTTTTATTTTTATTTGTTCCTTAACCCAGGCATATATGTTTATGTAATTTCTGCTGGTGAGAATTCAAAGCAAATGAAAGAAAGATTTCTTCCATGTGATGCAAAATCATTGTTTACATCTTATGTGTGATCTTTTTGGCAGTCATTTTTATACATATCAAAAGAAGTGACTTTGAAGAGTTCATTTGCAATGAATTCGGAAGTTATTGCTTTGACTCTAAATGTACTACTGTGTATGGAGAACTGGTGGAAAGAATGGTGATTGCCACATATTTGAAATTAGGCTAGAAAAATTCAAACCCTCATTGTGATAGTGACTGCATGGGGACCCATAACCTTGTATAGACTTGCAATAGTGATATCTATTGGGAAGCTATTATCTGGACATGTTCCAATTGAGCAATTAAAAATGCGATTTCCAATTAGGAACCCTGTGCATGATACTGTACCAGATTAAAGTATTATACTGTACCACTGTTCAATATTCTAGGTTGATTTTGGAGGGGAAATTCTCTCATCTTGGCTTGGTAAATTTGTGCATAGGTAAACTCTCCATAAACAACGTTTTTGTCTACAACATTTATCTGTGCATAACGAGTTTTTTGTTGGTCCCATAGGTGTTTGTTTCTCATTCCGTAGGGGTTCTCTACAAAAGCAATGTTCCCTGAATTTAATAAAACAAAGAGTCCACCTGAAATAGAACTATAAAAGGAAGCAGCTTAAACTCAATCCAGTTCACACTTTACTGACACAAAACTGCACAAAATACTCATGCTAAAGGTGAAGAATAACTTAGAGTTAGACAGAAACATTCACTGATTACAAAGGAAGCAGATTATGTAGCGTGACCTTGCAAAAACTCCTATTTCTTAGGTTATGCAGTACATTCCACAAATTTTCCATGTAAAAAATTAATACTCAAGGATGAATTATTCGAAATCACTCACTCGTATTCATTCCAATGGCATCAGAAAAGGCCGTGGAACACACAAAAATGATGATTCCGACTCGAGAATACATTATGCAATGCACAATTTTTAAAAATAGCAGCGCTTTTTTTTTTTTGCACAGAGTCTGAAAATTAAACTTTGAATACATGGGTTCTTCGCTCTCATTCACTTCACTTCCGAACAGTCGAGAAAAAAGCAGTCGAATTTTTTTAATGCTCATGGTTTTCGAATGTAGAAAATCAAGTGTTTTAAATGGCCCCAGGACAGAATAGATATACTTCGGGCACCAACTTGGAGTGACCATCACTAACTGATCTACGTCACGGACTCAGCCCGAGTTTGATTCCCTCACTCTGTGCAGCGGACTGTGTCCAAAGGGAAGTTTCTTTTTTTTCATGGTCACCTGCTGGAAATTTCTCCTTCTAGCCAAAATTAATTCAAAGAACAGCAGTTGTAGGCTTTTGTGCAGTAAAATCTTTTTGAAATACCGCCCTATTGGAACTTTGAAAGTAAAATATCTATTTTACAAAATATAGTATCCCTATATGTTGGAATGTCACCATGTGAAACATTGTTTTCCTTCAGAATTCAATGGGAATATTGTATTTTATAATGGGCCATTCTGAAAATCAAACATTAAGAAAAAGAACCCTCAAAAAGTTGATGAAATACAGTTGACCCCCACACAACAGGCTTCATTCACGCAACAGACTACAGTACAGTGGCCCCCCGCCTAACAGACCTCCCATGAAAGGAATTTTCGCAAAACAGACCAGCTCTGCAAGCAGTTTTTCCTCCCGCCCAACAGNCAGACCTCCCATGAAAGGAATTTTCGCAAAACAGACCAGCTCTGCAAGCAGTTTTTCCTCCCGCCCAACAGACAAAATCCGCCAAACAGACTTCTTTTGGTTTAAAATTAGTGTTGAAAATTAAAATGTTTAATTTTTTATGCAATTGAATTCATTTAAAGGACTTTTCGTCTAACAGACTTGTCCCTTGCACAAATAAAGTCTGTTAGATGAGGGTTGACTGTACTGTAGTCTGTTGTGTGAAAAGTCTGTTAATTACGCATATTCAATTACAGTATTACAAATTTGAATTCCTACTTTTTACCATTAATTTTAAACCAATAGAAGTCTGTTATGGAGATGTAGTCCCTTGCAAAGGAGTGGAAACCACCTCTAGAGGCAGTCCATTGTGCAAAAACCTGTTGTGCTGGAGGTCCATTGTGTGTGACTTATCTCAACTTCAAGATGCAGAAAATAAATGAGTAGAAGAAAACCAGAGAGAATCTGACCTTTTGGCATCAGAAAAGGATCTCATAAGAAGCAAAGAACATGAATAAGTTTTCTTGTTTGGGGCTTCTCCCTAATTCTTGGTCAACACATGAATCAATACAATATACAGTGAGACCCCCATATGCAGACAGCTCAACCTGCAGACAAATTGACCGAGGGACACTTATTTTTTCATAAAAGATTAATAAAAAAGGCCCAACATGAGGACACTGACTCAACATAGGGACATTTTGCAATAAAATTAAAAATGTATTTTAGGCTAAATTACAAGAAACAAATATTCCCAACCCAAAAATTGATATAAGAAAAGTTCTTGGGCATTTCTCCCACCAAGTTACCATCCATTTAGCTAATTTTGAAAAATTATCTCCAGCAGAGATGGCCTTCCTTCTTTCTTTTTCACTTGAATTTTATTTTTACGGAGAATTATGCCAACATTTCTATATACTATACAGAGGTATCAGTATTCAATTCCAAAAATGCCCATATTGTGTTGAAGTATATTGATTGGAATCAGTTCAAATTTGGAGACAACTTTTTTTTTCATGGACTAATGGTGAGTACAGTATTTTGTGCATAAAACAACAATTAAAAATTATATAATGTAAGTCTATGAAGAAAACTCAGGCTCAACTTTGGGATATTTTGACTTAGGGTCACTATATTTAGGCACCAATTATGTCCGCATCTTGAGGCCTCACTGTATTTCCATTGAATTTTAAGGGAAAATATGATCTAACATTATGCAAACATTCCAACATGGGGACAAGGTTCAAGCACAAATCACGTCCGCATCCCGGGTCCCAACAACTGTATAATTTCATGGTTGCATAATCACAATAAACCAGAGCTTCTCAGTGTGGAAGAAAATTAAACAAAGCAGGACTTGATGAGTGCTTCAACGCAGTGACAAAAAGAAAGAGTTCAGCGGTGCGGATAAGTCAGATGCGTGAGAGCACGAGGCGAAGTGCTGAAAGGACGGGGGGGGGGGGAGGGCGAATAAGTGATTTGCACAGTAAAATGACTCCGCTGCAAAGAGTTCACCAACCCCCGCGGCATTGTTCTGACCTTGGCAGAGTGCGTCGAGGGCTTCCTGGTGCAAAAGCCCTGCTGTTGCTGTTGCTGGTGAAGAGGTGAGTTATCCACTACAAAGAATTCTGCGAAGAAAAGCAGGAGGAGAAAAGAATATACAGTAAATGCTGTCTTCCAAGCAGGTAGCCATCAGACCAAAACGCGGGTCACGCTGGCTGCTGACAGTAAATCTGCTGCTCGTTTTGGGTGAGGTACCAAGTTGCCAGGGGGTGAATCCTGGAATACGTGTGTGCAAGCCAAGAAGTGCACTATGCTTCTGAACTTTTGCAGGTTGAATAACATATGGAACATCCACAAATTAGTTAACTTCCTTTATAGTATACCAAAAACTCATGAAAAATTCAGCATGACAAAAATTATCCTGTACTAAAAGAAAGAGCAAGCACAATGAGGAATTGATTGAATTTGATTGAACCTCAATAACTCAAACTTCCCCAAGTGTTCCCCAACTTGAATGAGCAGATTATTCCGAAGTATTCCAGTGACAATAACAGCACGTGCACCAATACAGTAAAGTACAGTGAGACCCCCACATGCGGACACCTTGACATGGGGGAAATTCGACGTAGGGACATTTATTCTTCAATGGAAAAATCATAAAAAAAGGCCCAACATAGAGACACTGACTCAACATGAAGACATTGCATGATAAAATTGCCAATACATTTTAGTAAATTTGACTTTTATTAGGCTTAATTGCAATAAACATATACAGTATTTCCAACTCTAAGATCTATGTGTAAGAAAAATTCTTTGGTACTTCTCCCTTCACTTTAAATGCATTTAACACATTTTTGAGACTTCTTCATATGTATATACTAATGATTGCGTTGGCTGAAATCACAGGAAATTAGGCCAGTTGATGGCAATGCATATGTGTTCCCTGCGCTGAATTTATCTAATTATCCTGTCTGAATATCCTTAGAATCAATGCATTAAGCCAATGCATTAAAAACTTGAAGCCTTGCCCTCTCTAAAACCTGCAAAAGTCAAATTTTCTGTAGGTTTTTTGGTGATTACTGTATTCTACTGACATATCAGCAAAGATGAAGGCAATGAAAATGTCACTTGTGTTTTCAAAGGAATTGAAAGACAACTTGAAGAAAAATGAACTCTTGCCTCCAGGTTCAGCATCTTCCCTTAACCCTTGGGTGGCAAAGTCAGACTTTTCCCACTAAATTTGGTGCCTGTAAGAGGAGCTTAAAAAAAACAGTGCATCCAGAGCAAAGCAGGGAAAATCCTGGCATATTGTTTCTTAAACTGCAGAAAAAATTTGCACACAAATTAAAAAATCAATCTCCAAGACTGAGCTTCTTTTTATCTCATCTCTGGAGTATCTTCATTATTTTCAGCATCCTGGCCCTTTTCATTTTGGGGAACAGAAGAAGGGTTCTTACTTAGAGGCCACAAAATATTAGCACAAAAGTTTTACTTGAGGAAATCTCAACAACACATTTTTGTTTGACAAAGTCCAACTTTGCACCAGGCCACCTGACTTGGCTGTCATGGCCTTCAGCAAAATTCAAACCTGGGCCCACTTGAGATAACCGGGAGTTTGTCTTGCTATGGGTAGAACCCATGGCCACAGAAGAACCAAAAAGCAACTCATTTGAAAAGCATTTTTGGCCCAGGACACCATTTGTACTGGCACCTGCAATGTTCAGCAGTGTACCTATAATGTTCACTTGAATATCACAGGTACATCTCCGATTCATTCCTGAGTACAAGCAAATAACTTGATAGGCCTTATTGTGGGAAACATTTCTTTTTTTCAAATGCCCTTCTATCATATTAAGCAAACTTTTTAAATATCTTCAAAGTCTGTTTTAGTATATATGCTGCCCCATACATCAGGTTGAATATTGCAGGTCAAACTCTCTCTTTATAAAAAAACAGAATTCAGGGGACCAGAAAAAAAACTGCAGTAGATGAGTTAATTTTGTACTGAAGAACTTCTTTAAAAGATGCATGGGTAAATACCCTCACACTTATCACTGAAGGCCACAAAAGCCAAGCCAGGTTGCCTGGGGCAAAGTTGGACATTTTCAAACAAATAGGTGCTGCTAATATTCCCCAAAGTTGGACTTTTTCTGCTAATTGTTTCCTGCCAAAAATGAAAGGGTTGCAAATTCTGAGAAGAATGCAACTAATCCAAAGAGAGGCTAAGAAAGGCTCAGCTTTGGTGATGCATTTTTTTATTTTTGGGCAAAATTTTTCTGTGGATTACAAAAAAAAAAACATCAGGGCCAGACATTGCCCTGGGTGAATTTTTACTCTTTTTCTTTAAATTCTGTCCCCACAGACACAAAATTTTGAAGAAAAATCCAACTTTGCTGACCAAGTGTTAAACAAGCAATGGGCTCAAAAGAAAATTGAAGTCCAATTGTGACTGTGAGTGACACCTATAGCCATTTGAAACAAATTTGCATTGCACACAACGTGGGGAAGTTTATCTTATTATGGCTTACAGATACTGTAATGTAGCACAGGGATTTTTGATTGGATTAAGGGAGCAAGGGTCTAATCCAAGCTGAACTAGCACATATTTAAAAAAAATTTCAATTGCCAAATATGAAGAGCCATCAACTGACATATTTTTCTGTGATATCAGCCAACTCATTCATGAGTATACCTATGGAGAAGTCTGAAAAATGTGTTAAATGCATTTAAAGTGATGGGAGAAGTACCAAAGAATTTTTCTTACATATAGATCTTAGGGTTAGAAATATCTGTTTCTTGCAATTAAGCCTAATAAAAGTCAATTTTCCTAAAATGTATTGGCAATTTTATCATGCAGAGTCCTCATGTTGAGTCAGTGTCCCTATGTTGTGCCTTTTTTATAGTATTTTTCATTGAAGAATAATTGTCCCTATGTCGAATTTTCCCCATGTCAAGGTGTCCGCATGTGGGGGTCTCGCTGTACTTTACCGTATTGGTGCACGTGCTGTTATTGTCACTGGAATACTTTGGATTAATCTGCTCATTCAAGCAATTGGATCATACGTAACGGTACGTTACGTAAATGATAATACTGATCCAAAGAAACCATTCAATCGAGTACACGTGAGCAGAACTGCGTTATTCAACCACTGTACTATGTATTATTGTACTTACAGGGATATAGGGATATATTCATGAATTTAAATGACAATGGCAAGCCCAAACGGATTTTGTGTGGACGAAAAAACTCATCACCACAAAATAATCTTTGGGGCCTATCATGTTGTTAATTTAAGATTCATGTAAACAGAATCTATTATTTTGCATTAATTTGGTGAAGGCGCGAATAAGTCATTGAATGGAATAATTTGAGTTCAACAGATGCACTTCAAAAAGGTTTGACCCCCTGTTTTCTTTCAGTGATTCATAATTTCAGCATAATATTTTTACACCAGTCCTTGTTGCAGAAAATATGTATGATATCCAAGCAGGATTAGAGAATGTGCTGATTAAATCTGTGTATGGCACATTTTTGCTACCTTTAGACATCCCTATACAAGTAAAAAAAATCAGAGGAATACAAAATTAACCCGGGGATTTTTTATATTGAGGTATCCGGCCTTTTTCGCTGAACGAAATGGTTTGAATTTTCAAGAAGCAAAAGTATGTGATTTTTGGGCTTTAAACTGCTGGCTAACTGATTCAGCAGGAGGCTGCTGATTGTGCTACATAATTGCCAAAACAGCCAATCAATTCCTTTGCTCATATAAATTTGACATCCAGAGGTTTTCAACTGGAAAATGTTTGGGATTGCTAGAGGGAATATTTTTTGGTCCTAGCCAAGAAGCTGTATCATATCAGGCAGATTCCACCTGAATCTTTGAAAGTGCTCTTTCTTTTTTTAGCTTTCCCCAGAAACATATACCGGTTCAATCAACCGCCTGCCACTCTGCTGGTATAAAAGAGAAAGGTACATAACAAGGTGAAGATGGTGGAGAAAAAGAGGTCATATACCCTGCAAAGAAATGAGCTCAGGGAAACTTGGTGGGGGTGAGACCCTGAGACATGTGGAAAAGAGAGATGATGGGAGGGCTTTTCCACAGCAGCCGCGTGCAGTAGCTCCGCCCATTCAACGGGTTTTGAATCCCACTCCTACCTGCGTATATAACCACCGCGCGGCACGTTGCTGGTAACGATTTCTGTCAAACATGCGGAACATTCATTTCCAGGGGAGTGTGAGGGGAGAAAGAAGCGGAGCTTTGGATCATCTACTCTCCACGAGGCGCGTTGGTACTTCTCGTGGTCATCCAAAATGCGCGTGGAATGCCGCGTGCCTCTGCGTGATACCGGTACCGCGTTTACATAGTTGACGATATTGCAGTGTTCCTCCTGTAACCCTTAAATGGACGACGTTCAAACACATTCGCACAATGTGTTCCTTTTTTTTAAACAGTAAAATCAAAAACAAAACAGACAATGTGGACATCTCAGAAAAAAAAAGGAAAATGACAGTTCATTTTTTACAGCATCTTACAAACATGTGAGGCGCAGTATGAAGGCGGACATGAATATGGGCTCTCAAGGCTCCGATTTATTGCTGATCCAGGGGAGTTTCCTCTGACCACACAATGCTTTTATTTATGCTGATGGAAAGAAGGAAACCAGAACTACGTCCTCCCTATTATTTTATTCCCGTTACTTTATTCATGTGCCATTTAAAAAAATTCTTGATATTTTTTTAATTCGGTAATTCAATGATCCGGCCAACCAAGATGCAAAAAAAAGTTGGTCTCCTTTGAAAATTTTGATTTCACAAAAATAACTTGATAAACTATAAGGTACAGTATTTTTTTGTATTCATAGAGAAAATCAGCTGCCTGCCCAAAACTGGGAGCTTGTGGGAAGATTTCAAGTTGTATTCAAAAGCAAAGATGAGTACTGTATTTTGAAATGTATGCATGGATGGTGCCATACTAATCATAAAAATTACATGTTTGTGAATGTATAAAGAAAGTGTCAAAATAGCATTACGTTGAAATAAATTATTGAATCTAGTGGAAAATCAGGGTTTATCAAACTCTATAGTATTTAATCAAAATGACCCAAATCATAACAGTGCTATATGAACTACATACTGTACAGTATATTTGTCAAATAAAACTTTTGACTAACATCAGCTGGCCAAAGAAGGAACAGCCAAGCCTCAATTTAGTGCCATCATTTGTCCTGGCACATTTTTTGGCATTAATAAGCAAGGGTGGTACTATATTGGGGGTATTTAGTGTTAGAGGAGAATTTTGCTGAGGGCCTCTGGTATATGTGAAATAGGATTGGTTTGCAGAATTGTTCAGCTATTGAGTTGGTTTTATATGAGAGAAACAGTTACAAGTAATAATTTGAGACTCAAATGAACTACTTCTACTGCATTTAAATGTATGTAACAGTGCAGAATATTGTAGAATTTGGCACATATTCCTTGGGGCAGGAGGTGAAATAGTGAAACTGTTTTTTTTTCAGTTCTATTTCAGCCATTCAATGAAAGCATCCAATTCAAAGATCAAGAACATTATTTTTAATTTTTGAAGAGACATTGTGCAGTTATTAAAATTTTTGTTGTTTCATGGTACATCCACATAAAACCACCAAATTCCATGTAAATGCAGAAGTCAAACTTTTACACTTATCCTGAGCATGGCCTTGTGATTTGCAGTAATGAATTAAGATAAATATGCCTTAAATTTATCTGATTTTTGCCCATTTTTCATCAAGGGCGGGAAATTCTTGTGATGGCACTAAGTGCGTGGCATTAAATCTATAAGTTTCTCTTATAGAAAACAATGGAGGAAAATTTGTTCCACGGATATTTGTGGCACTATGTGGGATTGATGCTAAATTGAGGGTTGACAGTAAGATGAACTAAACCTATAAACTCATAACAGATGCTATATTTCTGGTACCAAAAATTGAGATATGACCTCATCTGTAATACACAAGCAAATATGAAGCTCTGCATCAAATGAAATTGAGGAGAATCCAACGCAGCTCATGCATTATTGTACTCATGGATACATTGTACATGTGGTAGCTGTATCTATATGCGTAACCACATGCATTCATGTGAGTCTGTATATTTGGACACACATGGATGCCGCAGAATCTACATGGTGCTGTATACACATGTATGGTACACATAACACATGGACAGCTTAGCAAAGATAACATATCCCAGAGTTACAGCTTATTTTTACTGTATAAGGCAAATTTGAAAGTCGTCTTTGAATCTCTGAAGAAGTCATCCCTTGTGATGATGATGATAATTATATAGTACTCAAGTCCCATCATGATCTTCAGGACAAAGTGTTTTTATGAATGATATGTACTGCATCTTGACTTATCTCAAGTTTAAGTCAAGGTTAAACTAAGCGAGTAAAAGTTCAGTCATAATAATTGTAAATTTACTGCATCTTCCAACAGTGTGCACGGTATTGTTTGTCAATTACTGCATCTCCAAGGTTTCCGGAGTCTCCACAACTGACTGACGCACTAGCAAAAGCCTCTCTCCCGTTTTGCCAGGTAAGGATGAAACCGGAGACTTCAGGAGAGAGAGTTTTGAAAAACAGGCTGATAATCCGTTCCCACCGACGGAGGGATGTGTCGCTGCCACGTGACGGGACTGTGTATTGAGCCAACTGTCGTGGGTCGACCACGACGTCCGGAGCGGTAGGAGATACAACACGGGTGTTGATTGCTTCGGTGATGTTCGGAGTAGGGTTAAACGCGTACACCTTTCAAAGATGTCTAGTATACAGCAGTGGATTGAACTTATTTTGTACTGTGTGCATCGTACTGAAATGCGCTATGTGGATTCAGGTCATTCTTTCAAAAAACCTTAGTTTCCTCTCGATTAATATTTCTTGCGAAATCCGCCCGTTCTTGAGCAAAATGTCGTTACTTCGAAAGTAAGCACATCTGCAGCGTGAATTGAATACGTGGGATTTCCTTGATTATTCAAACTACGTGCTTTGTGATGAGTGAATGTTGCGTTATTGGGTAATTTCTCAGAACATTCTCAATGCCTAATGGTAGTTCCGATCTATCGCCGGAAATTACGCGTGAAATCCTTGCAGTGCCGTAGATTGTTCCGTGTTATCCTCGTGGTTCATGTCCGAGCGCGCCGTGGTGTTTATGTACAGAAAGTTTATTCGTCTTTGGTCTCTTCCGTGTTTTTGTTGTGAAAGGAGGAAGTGCGTAACTTGGAGGAAAGAAGATGGAGATGTGTGTGCACGATGGCCCAGGGCTTCATGCCTTGTGTGCCATGCTCGGAAATTGGCTTCCGGACGATAATGCGAACAGTGTCGGAGGCACGAACAAAAGCTCGACCTTCTTGGGACAATACACGTTCTTTTCACCGTACATGAAGCTTGCCGGGGTGAGTTCAGACTTGACCTGGTTGTTAACGTAGAGAAAGTGGCCTATGTCTTCGTTTTCGATGGACGAGTGTCACATCAGGGCTTGTAGGATTTCAGTTCCCTTCTCTTTTTTGAATCCACTCGAAGGCGTCGAAACATATCAGAAGAGAAAAATTAATTGAAGTATTGGCATGAGTGCCGAAGTATTTCCGACGCTTTGTGTTCGATGCGTAAGTCCTTTGGAACTTTTGTACAATATTACCGTCGTTCGGTGGAAGACTATGTGAATTCTGTTTCTATGTTTCCTCTCGTGGACTGCTTGAACAAGGAGGTACCCTGTTCTCCTCCTCGAGTGTTGAATATCAGGTAGTTTATTCAAGTGACTGCTGAGGAATGAATGAATGAGGCGCTGTAAGCGGAAAGTATCACATTCCCGTTTTCAAGATAGTCGTCTTTTGAATATTTCCCTGACTGCTCTGTTGTGAATTTTATGCTGTATATCCCGTTTCGAGAAAGAATTCAGCGGAGAGCCTTGCGCGAGAGATGCTACTTCAGCGCGTGGAAATTCTCAATTTATCAATAAATCGGTTGTTTTCTTGCAGGAATATGATCTTTGGTTCAAGATCGATAAAAAAGCGAAAGTCGGATTGAAAGGTCTCCTGGAACGTGTCAAAGCGGATACGTACGATTCCGGTTTTCCGGTGAGAAGAACGCTCAGTGCTCTGGATTTTGCGCGAAAGGTAAGCTTCGAAATATATCATGATCATCAAATAAGTTACTGATTTCTTGCGGAATTTCTTTGCTTTCAGGAGGTGATTCCTTTCCTTCTGGGTGCATCGAAGTCAAGTCATTTGTTGGGAGCTGTCCGGTGAGTTCTTCGTGATGCATGAATATGTTGATGTGTTCGCACTAAGGGTTCCTCATTTGCATGATGATTATATGTTGTGTTTTTCGACGTCGGATGTACATCTTGAGAGAAGTGACTTGTGTAAAAACAATTGAAGATGCTTTCGAAAGTATAAGACGCAGGTCGTTCGGTTTCCATCAGTGAGTGCTGAACATCATCTAGTTTATCTAGGCTTCCATCAGTTCTCAAGAATGGGAATGGAAGTACTGTGTAAAAAAAAGTAGATTCATTTCGAATTTAGTTTCTTGCATGATAATGGTTCTCTCAAGTCCAAGTTGGAGGAACACCAGTTCCTTTTTGAACCACTATGTGCCAGAATTTCAGTGACCGATTTTACCGAGTTTGAAATTTATTTTCAAATGGCTAACCGCTGAAACCTCTGTTTTTTCAAGTATCCTGTCGCAAAGAACAATTTTGTAAATGTGCTAAGTTGCCTACCCTCAAATAAAACTGAAGTAGGTTTTCTACCGTTATGATATCCTCCGAGGAGCGTGGGAGGGAAATATTCTGGGTTTAGCTCTTCATTTGATTGGTTTCGCGTTATTCTCGCTGTTATGCAGACGACAGGTTTCCCTCTGAGACGTTGAAACGTCGTCATTGCCATCGCAGAACCCGTGATATTTATATCGTCGTTGGTCGGGATCATGAGGTTTCTGGCGATGACGGCTGGGGTTCCAATTTTCCTCCTGTATAACAGAAATCAAGATTCTTTATGAGGTAAAAAATCGCGAACGCGAAAGGGAAAGATATTTTTGGGAAATTTCCGTGGGACAATCTTTTGATTCGAATGATCTGGAATACGTTTTTCCAGTAATGAAGAATGCATATTTATTGTATTGCCGAGAAATCGGATTCAAGTTCTCATGCGAACTTTCGGTGCAAAGGAAACTTTTTTTTCGGAAATTTTGAACTGTAATATGAAGTGAAAGATCTATTTTTCATCGTATTGAAAATCCGTAGTTTTGATGTAATTCAGTAGAATATTTCCGTTTCCCATTTTTTGAGCTTTTTTTCCAGGGAATTTAATACGAGTAAGGAAGTTTTTATTTTTCAATCTCGGATGAGATTAATTGAACGGAATGACTAGAAAGCTCCTATTTTCATTGGAAATTCACACGGCGGGAAAACTATTGACTAAAATATATTTTATTTTAAAGGACTTTCAACCTCCCTCGCAAAAGCTTTCTCGTACTTCAGAATAGAAAAATCCAATTCACTTATTGAATAAAGTAATTGCATATCGTACTTATCCCCTCTGTCAATCACGAAAAGCAATTGTTGAAGGATGTCTTCATCTTTTTTCAGTTTTGTTCGGAACTTTGGATTCATCAGGATTTAAGTTTTTGCGCACTTCCGGAATTCAGATGGGGATTTTCAACTTCTCTTATGCAAGCTTTCATGCAATTTTTCAAAATAATAAAACTAATTCACTGTCGGAACAGAAGTCATTGACTTACGTACTAATCTCCTATGTCAATGACGGAAAGCAATGGAATTACGTTGAAGTACAGTATGTCGTCATCTATTCTCCGTTGTGTTCGGAACTTCGGATTGAGTAGAATTACAATTTTTCGCGCTCATGCGGGATTCATAACGGGGTCGCAATCCCTGGTTTCGTATGGATTTCCGTGTGACGTCGTTACGCAGCTTCACGCCATTCACAAATGCTCCAGGGAATGAAAGAAAGTTGATCTCAGGATCAATAGAATTCACGTTACATCACAGGTCTTTCTCGAAACAAAAATTCATGAAGAAAAGTACAGCTCACCACTTTATTCATTTTTATTTTTTTCATTTTTAAAGAAAAATTCGAGCTCGACGATGGTGATGCTCGACGCGACTTTTTTTTCGCATTTATCTGGCTTTATGGTTCTTGAAATTTTTATTTCTGTAGCACTCGCTCCGTTGTGTTTTTGTTTTTTTTTCTTCAAGGATATACAGTAGCGGAAAAAAGAAATAATCCTTCTCGACGGATACTCAAAATTCCTCGTACGTTTTCTCCACTATGTATGATGCCCTTCGCCGTCGCCGCCGTCGTCACGTGCTAGAGCAACGTGCACCAGGCTTTGGGCGTCCGCCTAGGAACACCTCGTTAAGACGACACGTTGGCGGCGCGTGACTTTCCGCCTGTGCATGCGAGGACACAAGAAAAAAAGAAAAAGATAGAGCTTCTATTGAGGATGGGATGTGTGTGATAATTATGCTGCCTCTCGAATGATGACACTGAATTGCTTGATGCGCTTGCTGCTCGACGATTCGGAACAGTGTTCCTGTGGATCCTCTACTAGGCGGAATACCGGCTTTCCCCGTCGGGCTTTATCCCGGAGTTCCGTTGATCTCATCGGAGTGAAATTGCTCGGGAAAATCTGGGTGATCGGACTAGGCGAATCCGCAGAACAATAGTGAATCGTCCCTGATATGCGGACGATTAGACTGACGGACTGTTGCAAAATTTTTATTCTTTTTAGGAAATATGCTCCAAAATGCAGACTTGAAAAAAGTTTTTTAAAAATTAATTGTCCCAAATGGATGTAATATGTTGTTTAAATTTGTATTCATTACTGTAATTGATTTTTCTAAAATGTTTGATGCTCAGTTGAACCTCTATACATCAAATTTCAAGGGACCAGAGCACATATTTCAGTTACAGAGGTTTAGAGTTAGATAAACAAGCAGTTTTGTTGCGGGAAACATTTTGTAGTGTATAAGTGTATATCTAAGAAATTGGAATTAGTTATTTTCTTGGCTTTTGGATTACAGAATGGATGAAATCCTTCTCCATTGAAGTCTTCAAGAAATTCAAATTCATTCAACAAACTTTTGTCTGGAAACAATCATGTTTTTCAACTTGGAGTCCAGTGTACAATATTGAACTTCAAAACCAAGCCCATGAAAATTAACGCAATAAAAAATAATTGTTTTGCTTTAGTTTCGAATTTTAATGCTTCAACTGGTTCTTCTTGGGACCCTTGAAAAATCCTCTGTGAATTCGATGCAGTAACTGACTCAAATTTGTTGGAAATGTCTTTCTCATGTTAAGAGTGAGAGAAACTGCAATGATTTTGCTCATGGGGTTGAGGGATTCATTTCATATTTCTCGAAGATTTTTTAAAGGTTTAAGGGTTTGGAGGACTGTCGCCGTGCAGATTTATTACGCAATAGGGAACAACGCAGATGACCGGGTTAGTCAGAGGTCAATAGGGGTACGTCCACTAAATAATGATGTGCATGTGGTCCTCCACCCGGGTATTCGTTAGACCCCCTGGGGCCAGCTAGTTGTGCGCAAGACGCAATCGAGTCTGGATGTTCGGGGTTCAATCCACTTCCGAGTGCAAGGGGACTAAGCCATTAGTCTTGATGAGTTCCCCTGGGAGCCGGTGCTATAGCTCCGTCTGTATTCAATCAGGTTGATTCACTCGGAGTGATTGAATTGATCTGGAAGACGATTTAGGATTACCGCGGTATATAAAGGATATCTTTGGTTCGCGGAAGCCTGGTGCTAATCCTTGTTGCTTCAGATGAAATTAAACGAAAAAATCGCGTTGGTTTGAAAATGTTGTCAAATTTTCTGAATCCGCGAAAAAAATTATTCTGCTGTTGGGAAAAAAAAAAAGGAACGTCGTTGGATGCTTCAACATGTTTTCCATCGTTTTCGTCGGAGCACGTGGAAGAATTGAAAGGAGTACCTTATTATTTTTTTTTAACTTCGCGGAAAATAGAACATTGAATGTATCGTAATCGTTTGCACTTGAGTGATGTGATCACTTTGTGGAGGAAAACCCGAGATGGATTTTTTTGAAAGCGTCGAGCTGCTCTGCTCACCTTAAAAGCTTTCAATACTCCAGAGTGGTACTTGCTTTTAAATTGTCAAATCCCCCCTTCCCCGTTATTGCATTTATTCTAGCAGTTTCATCTTCAAAGTGTTGATCGAACCCTGTTTTTGAGTGAAGCGATTTACCGTGAGTGATTGAAGGAGGGCATCGTTTGTTATTTGATGGGTCACGTTGCCGTCGTTCAATCTAGGTAGAGCTACAATAATAGTGAGGATTGACGAGAATGTTGCGACGTTTCACGCTTTTTTTGTTTTATGACTGGTTGGTGAGAAAGACCTTGAGTTTTCTTGCGAGGTTATTGTTAAAGGATGATCATGTTTCGCCCAATTGCGAAGAACAATTTTAAGATGATTCGCATGACGTTTGCGATATATCGTGTGTTTTTTTTTCAGACTTTCAATTAGATTATTGATCATGCACTATGATAACGGGATCTGAATTTAATTGCCAAATTTTTGTTGATTGGTTGATAAGAAGGCCTAGGAGCTATGTTCGTCGAATTCGAGTTTTCTTGGCAATAATCACGGGAAATATTTTTAAATTTGGGGTTTCGTGTGAAATTTCGAAGCTCAAGTTTTAGATGCTTCCCATGATTTTTACGAGATTTCTTTTGTTGTTTCAAGTCAGTTATTGATGTTTTTCGGAAACAAACATGGTCTGAAGTTATTTTCTTCTTCCGTTTTTGCAGATTATTGAGAGCTTTGACGACTCCGTTCGAGGCTCTTATCCCGACCCCAGCTCAGAAAATTGCAAACGGTGGTTCGGACTTTTTGAGAAGCGAGGAAAACTCGAAGTCGAGTATGGATGATGTTTTCTTCCAAGAAATAAACGGTTCTGTCGGCGTGGATGTAATTGATCCAGGTGGCTTCAGAAATTTCGGGCTTTCGCATGATGGAGCCATGATTGAGCTCTCGTCGAGGTTGCAAGAGGTGAAATTGGCGTTTGTGGACGCGAGAACTACCAAGGTCTTGGTGGACAAGCTGAACTCGATGTTCTTTCAAGTGAGTGTCGAATTCCGTTCTGGTGAAATGTTATTTTTCGTCATGATCCGAGTTTTTCGTTTGTACATGTTCCGAAATAATTATCGAGCTAACTTATAAATATCTGTGTGGTTGTGTCGCAGTAATTTCTGAATTGTTACAAAATGCTCTTTCCACTTAAATACCGTATCTTCCACCAGAAAAAATTTTCCAAAAGAAGTTCTTGAAACTCGCCACATGCACGTTTTTGAAAGTTTCAAGTGCTTTACTAAATTCACTCAAGTACCTCGTGCCCTCAAGTACACGCCTGAATTTTTCAGCCTAAAATAAGAGTATGAAAGTATGCGAAACTAATTTTCTTAGTCAGAAAATTGCAATACTGTATTTTGAAAAAAACATTCATAGCATATTAAATTTGGACTGGAATTGTGATCAAATTGAAAGGTAATTTTCGACTGTTATCGTTTTCAAGAAATTGCTTGCAGAAATTAGTTAACGTCTCCGCTGCCTTTTCGACTTGTTGAACATAATTCTTTTTGATACTTATGCTGAAAGAAGATGTAAATTTATCTGAGGAAAATGCTGATTATTCTCTGCTAATATTCTCTCTTATTTTCTTGCTTTCGGGGTGTTTTTTTTATAGAAACGCGAAGCATCATCCCGCCGGAATCCGGGCGAAACTGTGAAACTCAGTGATACTGATCGGGAACTAGTTTACCAAATACTCATGCTGCTGAGGAACGTACTGCACATGGAAACGGAGGAATTCGTTGGTCAAGGGCATCTGGTGGACCACAAACGACTACAGCCGGATTTCCTGGCTCTGGTGTCGAGGAAAAATGCCATGTTTTGCGGAAAACGGGATGAGCAGGAGGGTGCTGACGGACTGGAGAAGCAGATGGTTAAACCTCAGAACGTCTTGCTGGGCAATTTGTTTGCCCAGCATTTGGACGATGCTTTGTTGGAGCTATTGGAGCACCCGGACTTGGTGAGAAAAGCCATCTTGCTTTACTCATCACAGTGAATTACTGTACTGAACTGTACACTGGGGTCCCAGCTTGAAAATGTCCTGGCTAACAAACTTCCCAGTTGCCAAACTTTGGGTTTGGACCTCAGGTACTCTGGCTAACAAACCCTGACCTGGCTTACAGACTTCAGTGGATATGAATGTGCACCCCAAAAAATGTCTGCTCCCTATCCCGTATTCCTGATTATCAGCTGTCAGTCTGCAGGAGTGAAAGCTTCTTCTTTTACTGCAATTATTGAGGTTGAAATCACCAAATAAAAGTAATTGGTACATCCTTTTCCATTTTATTTGAACAATTGTGTTTTATTTTTGCTGAGTAATTCTTTGGTAATTCTTTTAGCTTTTGTTTCATTACGGAGTTCTCAGTTCAAATATGATTTTGAATGATTTTTCAACTAAATATGGTACTGCACAGGTTGTCTGACCTTTTTTTACAGGCACAGGTCAAAAGTGAAATATGCAACACCTAAGTTACTGTTTCTTTTATGTTTTCTTAGAAACAATTTTTGGATTTTAGGCCTAATTCCATCAATAATCGCATAACCATTTTAAAATTTTGTTTTTCAGCCATTTTGGAGTGGACCTTTGACGGAAGTTGTATCTTTGCTGTACAAAAATCAGCACGTTTCGAATCTGCAGAAACTGGTTGCGCAGTGGTTAGATTCCGAAGGCACAGACTCAACTTCTGATGATGAAAGCAACACTTCACCGGTGGTAAGTACATATTTTCATGTCAATGATGATGCGTGCTACATTTAAATAAAGAGGTGTTCGATACCAACGCTAGAGGACAAATTAGTATAGTGGACACTTGGTTAAGAAACTTGTGGTTTTGATGAAAAATGTCTTGGTTAAGAAATCAAAATTGAGTAGGCAAACTTTTTTCTGGGGAAAATCCCAAATTTTAAAATTCATAAATTGATTTCAAGTCTGAATTTATGGCACAACCAATGTGCAAATAATTCTCATATACACTGGTATGAAAATTCTTCCCTTCTGGCACTCCAATATGTGTAATCTTGTGTTTTAAAATTTGTGACAGAAACATCCTTCTATGCTTTTCTGTTACATAATTATTTGCTTTTCTTTGCTTGGTTTTTATGTACAGTATTTGTTCAATTATTAGAAAGGTCTATTTGACCTTTACTTGCAGCATGAAAAAAAACAAAATTTCCTCTTCACCTGATAATTTGCAGTGAGTGTTTCTCTGGATGTGAAGATTTTTTGTCATTGCTTGAATCAGTGCTACTTCAGTATGTCACTGTAAAAAGCATTCTTACTGTAAAAAGCATTCTTGGCTCACATAAGATGCAGCACAAACTTATTCTGATTATATTTCCATGGTCTCTAATTTTTTATATCTACTATTAAGTTTTTTTGCGTCACAGAATGGCTCAAGTTCTTCCCCATCAATGTCTATGGGAAAACAAAATTTGGATAACAAATGTTCGTCTGAAACCAATTAAGACTGCTAACCAAGGGTCCAGTGCAATGTTATGGTCATTTGTAGAATACTGTAGTTGATGTTTATGTGTGGGAGAGCGGAAATCAATCCTCCCCAATTATTTCTTCTTCAAAAAATGTCTCCGATTCTTGCATATTTTCTCGTCAATTTTGATGCATGCCGCCTTTGAAACAAAAAAGAGATTAATACCAACGCTAGGACCAAGTAGTACAGTGATGTGAAGTTCTTCTGTAAAACAATGTAGTTGACTTTTTACCCTAATTTTTTTTTCCGTTTAGGAGAGTGGAAATCAATCCTCCCCGCTCCTTTCCTCGTCCAACAATGGTTCGGATTCTTCGGATTCTGATAAACCCGATTCGGGAAATACACCAGATCACCAGGACTTGTCCAAAGAAATGGTGAGTCCCGAGTATTTCTCCTGATTATCCATTATAAACTCGTTTTTTTAAGTAATAAGCTTTTTCGAGTCCCGAATTATCCAAAGTAAGCTCACTGTCTTCTGATTTCAAATTGGTCCTCGAAGGCTTGTCGAGGATGTCATTCAAGTTGTGCAAAGCCTTTTAAATTTGTATGCCTATCGACAGGTGAAATGTCCTACAAAGAATGTCGGTATTCTGGATCTTGTGATATCCTGACATCCCATGGAAGAGATCCCCTCTTCATTAATTATTGAGCTATATAATCGATTCGAAGGTTCTGGAAGGATCTGACCTGACCCATCTTCCCGCGCAGTTTCCGGGCGCTCTCAATTACGACGATCCCTGGGGGCTTAGGTTAGATATGACAGTTTAAATTCATTCATGCTACGATTGAGCTGACAGTGACGATTTCCCGGTTAGTTGGGCTTATTTCACGTGATGGACTGGCTGAAATGAGCACGAGGCGTTCCAGGTGCCGAATAAGGTTAATGTGTGGGATTATAATACCTTGATGTGCGTCGGCGGATTGTTGAGGGGTTTTCGGAAATAGATGGGAGAAGTTGAATATTTTTTTGTTGGGGTGGGGGGAAATGCGGGAGAAAAATTCAGTAAAATCTCGATAGAATAATCAAAACTCTCATGCACGTAATAAAATGTGTGGGAAATGGACAGTAAATACTGTGAAGTGCTTCCAAAACAGATCTAGAAAGACCTATCATGATTAATGAGTACAGTATTTCTGATGAAATGAAGAGAAAAACATCTGAATTAGATACTACTTACCTTCAATAAACTTGAAGCTGTGTTCTTTTTTTGTTGAGAAAAATGAAATGAAGCGAAATAATGTGTTGTATAGAAACATCGTTCTTTCTTCATAATCAACTTAATCATTTGTACCTGTATGTTTTTTAAATAGAGGAACCATTTTTTTCCTAACATACTGTTCATTTGACAGAAAGGCGTACCTTATAAAATGAAGCTGAAGAATTTCCACAAAATATGTCATGTTTTTTTTTAAATTTTTGATTGCCATGATTTCTCTACAAAAAGTTTTGCTTCTTTGATAAAGCTGGAATGCTTCACCTTTTTCTTACGTTTATCATGTAATCCTATGGCCTACACTGAGAATCGAGGACAAAAATTCGTTATAAAGAGATTGCAGCTTAACATGAGTTTGTTAAACCAAGATTTTCATTACAGTATAACTGTCGGGACAATGAAAAAATCACTCTAACTAAAAAATTTGTTATTAGATTCGTTGTAGAGAAATTATACTGTAATCATGGAGGTTCAAAAATGGACGAGATATTTATGTTCAGTTGAAAGCGTTACATTTTGACTTCTGTTTTTTATTTTATTCTAAAAATCTCATGACGCGTTTTCCGTCGAAAAAATTTCAGATTTTTCGGACTTTCGAACAGAAGCAACTACAGTATTTGCAAAGTTTGTTCTCGAAATCGTGACATCTGAAATTCATGCAGTGGTTTTCTGAACATTTTTCTACATCAACTGTTGTATTGTAATCATTTTTAAAAATACTGTCATAGGGATGGTTAGGAACTGAAAATTTTGGAACGTTTCTCCTTGAAATTTTTTGCGATGTCTTTTTTTTTCAAGTTGGGTAAGAAAAAGGTGCAGCATTCCAGCTTTATCAAAGAAGCAAAACATTTTGTAGAGAAATCATGGCATTCAAAAATATAAAAAGAACATGTCCTATTTCGTGGAAATTCTTCAGCTCATGAACAGTATGTTAGGAAAAAAATGTTCCTTGATTTGAAAAAAACAGACAGGTACAAATGATTAAGGTAGTTAGATATTTCTATACCACACATATTTTCGTTTCATTTCATTTTTCTTAAAAAAACATAACAAAACATAGCTTCAAGTTCAATGAAAGAAAAGTAGTATCTATTTCAAATGTTTTTCTCTTTATTTCATCAGTAATACTGTACTTATTAATCATGATAGGTCCTTCTAGATCTGTTTTGGAAGCACTTCACAGTATTTACTGTGTGCCACTGAGTCTGCGAAAGGACTGGCCATCGAACCCAGCGATATTTTCAGAGCGCTCTGTTGTGTTTCGAGATTAATTCAGCGTACTGATGAATATTTCAATCTTTGCCGTACTTCCGAGTAATTACTCAGGATGTCGCTAGAGTTTCTCGTTTAAAATTGTACTCTTTAATTTTTTTAAATGAAAAATTAATTCCAGGAGAAGATGCAGATGAGCTCGAATGACTCTGAATCCTCGTCGAAATCGAAAAAGCCTCACTCGAAGCGTGCACAACGAGACTCGCGACCATTCGAACGTTCGGAACAGCAGGATAATAAGCCGCCTTTTTTCCCGCCTTCACCGGAATTGCGGAAAAAGCGACAACGCAGCCCTAGCCGGAACAATAAGCGTCTCTGCGTTCGTTCCGGTTCCGGATCCGGTCGCAACAACAAAAACAACAAGGAAGACGACGCCGACGCATTTACTGCACCCTCCTGTGTCACTTGGCGCAAAGAAGACCATGGGAAGAAGGGTGTGGAGTGTTCGAGAGCCACGTCGATTGAGAGTCTGGACTCTGGGGCTTGGATGAGTTCGTCGATGACGTCGTCGAAATCAATGGAGAGCAAGAAGAGGAAGCCGTCGTCTGTTGACGCTGCCCCGTGCGAATATGTGAGTTACGATGTACTGTATACTGTAGCAACATCATGAAGGAAGAGCTGTTTGAATAATTGTGATCACTTTCCTGTGAATTCCGTCGCAGTTTCTGTTCGGTTTTGCTTGCCGTAGATCGCGTACTGGTTCTTTTTTACAACGATTTTCTCTATAACGAATTTTATCATGGCTTGCTCCCTGTGTTATGGAGGTTCTTGATGAATTAATTGAAAGAACCATGATGTGGAGAGAATTTCGTTGTAGAAAGAGTCCACCGGTGTATGTTTTTTCTTCGAGGATTGAACAGACTTTAGAAGTGCTGTACCTTAACACGGCTGCAGTTTTCTGATGTACCTGAAATTTGGCCATGTATCGATACAAAACTTGGCAGTCCTTCAGACATCTGTGAAAATATGTCTATCGTTTTCTTTCAATTTTAAACTCGTGTTAGCTGGACTAGAAATCAATACCAGAGACATTTTGTAGCGTGATATTTTTTGTAAAAAAAAAATAAAAAAGCGTGGAAGGCACTTCGAATACTGTCGTATCTCATTTCTTCCAGAATCCGCGGGAGGAAAAGCGGGCGGCGAGCGAGGAAATGAACGTGGAGCACGACGACGGACCTGCTGAAAGCTGCCGTCCTCAGTTTCCGACGATGCTTCACCGCAGTGGCGAGACTGAATCCAGGGAAAAGGCGGATAAATGGAAATTTGCGATTCCTTTTCGCAAGGACGGTGTGAAGAAGCAGCAGTGTTTCAGGTCGATTTCCACGGAACGGTCCAACGGAAGTGGCGGGAATTCCAGTGACGAGAAACCTGAGGTGAATGAAGCCCTGAAGGGAGTCACTCAACCGGTTTCTGATTGTCCTTCGTCCACGGAAGATGACTTGGAGAAAACACGGTGAGAGTGACATCTTACGAAATCGGTATACACTAGAGCAATATATTAGTACAGTGAGACCCCCACATGCGGACACCTCGACCTGCGGGCAATTTGACGTAGGGACACTTATTTTCCCAGAAAAAATTAATGAAAAAGGCCCAACATGAGGACACTGACTCAACATAGGGACATTTTGTGATAAAATTGTAAATTCATTTCAGGCCAAATTACAAGAAACGAATATTTCCAACCCTAAAATTGATGTAAGAAAAGTTCGTGGGGCATTCCTCTCACCAATGTACCATCCATTTACCATCCATTTAGCTAATTTTAAAAAATTACCTCCACCATGGAGGGACTTCTACTTTTTTCACTTGATAATTTTTTTCGTAGATGCCAACATTTCAATGTACAGTACAGAGATTCACCATTCAATGCTCCAAATGTTCTTATGGTGTTTCAAATGTATTCACTAATTCAAATTCAAGTGGCAAACAATTTTTTTCGGGGAATTCTGAAGAATATTTCTCCCATAAAACACCAATGAAAATTATGTAGCGTAAGTCTTTGGGAAAATAAGACTCGACTTGGGGACAATTCAACTTGGGGACACTATTGATGCACCAATTATGTCTCACTGTACTGTAAGGGCAGTACCGTAATATTGTTATAGCAAACATCTTTTTCGATTGATGGTTTGGCGCAATTTTATGTAGAAGGCTTGTGAATTAAACTTCGTGCTGTGAAACGTGGGGTTTGACGAAGACGAGAAAATACTCGATTGACATATTTCTTCAGAATCTTTTCATAGATTGACAGGTTCTTTGCGCTTCCCCGCCTGATTTTCTGCGAATACTATACCTTGTTCAAAGTTTCATAAGTGTCGTCAAAAGCCCTTCATGTTAAGTTATCGTTTTTCTACTTGAGTAATTAAGATTAAATGTGATCAGTTGAATATTAGTCGGGACGATGATGCTGGCGACACCTTCCTAACGTCTTGGAATACGACGACAGATGAAGGTGGACTCTCTGTACAACGAAATTCAAGGGTATAGAAAAAATTCGTTGTGTAGGGAAGTTCGTTGCACGTAATCCCGTATAATATGCGATTGAACCCCATGGAACCAAAATAACATTTGTTTTACAAAGAAAATCGTTGTAGAGCGAGTCTGTTCGCACTAAATATGAGAGAATGTATTGTTCGGGTTTCGAAGAAGACGTTTTTGAACTTTTTTTTTTTTCCTCTTTTTTCTCTGGTGTGTGAACAGAAACAGAAATGTGACCATGCATCGGAGGCTGACCCATCAGAAGAGCTCTTCTAGCGGTCATTTGAAATCAGTTTCGAAAAGCCTGGCATTGCACAAAATGAGCCCGAATTACACCCAGCTGTTGTCGAGCAGACGGAAACACAGACTCGCTGCTCAGCGCAGAAGAACATCTGAGAGGAGCCAAAGAGCTTCTCCGTATCCAAGCGACGATGAAATTTCACTCTTGCTCAGGTAAAACAAAAAAAAGACCTCCATTTTTAAAACTCGAGGAGAGTAATCGATCTGTGCAAATTTCAAAGAGTTAACTTGATAAAATCAATATCAGAATTGTTATTACAGTATTTTATTTACTCAAGTACCACGCGTACTTTTTTCTCCCTCAAACTTGAGAGAAGCAAGGGGGTGCGTGTCAGAGGTGGGTATACTGTGTATTTTTCAAAGGTTTCAGGAAGTTATGTTTTTATACAGTAATAAAAAAACCATCTGGTTGCTTTTTGTTGTTGTTGCAATCTTTGACACTAATTTTTCAATACTAATAGTAAAATAACAATAATACTGTACTTGATTCTGATGAGAAATTGTGGAGCAAGTTCAAGAGAAAAACTTATTTTCAAGGAAACAACTCGAAGTAACCGTATTTTTTTAGTATCATGCACATCGTTTTCCTCAAATTTAAGAGGTGTGTGCCATAGATAGGTATTCAAAAAGTGCAAAAATTCAAAAAAGACTTTCAAAAAGCTTTAGAAATTTATGTGTACTGTACATTAAATTTGATTCAAATGCGAAAGTGTTGACCAAGCTAGAAAAACTTGAATTTAATGAGAACAATCTTGAATCACAGTGAAATTCAGATTGAAAGTTGGAATTCATGTCTCTTTTTTTTTTTGAAATATTGTAGTTTTACAGTCACTAAAAATGGGGTGCGCGTCTTACTCAGGGTTAGGATTTTTGTCAAATGTTTTACTACAAAACCATGGTGTGCGTCTCACGTGAGGGCGTGTGGTATTTGAGTAAATACAGTACAGCAGTTGAATTGTGGTTCAATTCTTGTATGAATTTGAATTGGTGGGGTATTATTTTTAAAATAATGTGCCTTCAGTTAATCAGTTCAGAGTCACTGAAAATGAGATGTGCGTCTTTACTTGGGGATACGATTTTATAAAAATTTTCGACTGAAAAACCGCTGGTGCGTATCTTACCCGAGTGTCGATTGTACTGGAGTGAAAAAAATGATTCATGGAGTCTCACTGCGAACTCAAGATCTTCACCCGCTCACAGGATTTTAGCAGAAAACGTTTTTAGTGTTGACGAGCTTTTCATAGAAACAGATTGTATTTTTTTATTGATGGAATAATTCTTTATTTATTTTTTTGCAAAAAAGTGAAGGATGGTGTTGGAGTTCATACCGAAATTTATGAATGCAAATTTCCGTCGATCTCGGCAAATTTTGCGATGTTTTATTTATTTATTTTTTAATTCGGTTGCAGAGATTTCACCGTGGAGTTTCTTATCGGAGGCTACGGGCGACTGGTTGGTGTCTTGGCGAACGAGCTTCCGTTTTCTGCTTTCAAGCAGACTTCTTCAGCTGACAATTCAGAGGAAAATGAAGACAGTGTTGTCCGCAGCAAAATTGCGACGTCTAATGTAGACCCTGCGCATTTTTTTTGGCTCATCACGTATTTCCTCAAGTTCGCCACACAAATCCCTGTGGATTTCGATCATTTAAGGTGCCTACATTTCATTGCATTTTTTTGCTAAATGTATGAATTTTTTCAATCCGCATGTTGGACCTCGTTTTCCCGTAGACTTCAATGCAAACATATTTAATTGATTCTCCTATTCAACAAAAAGTAGGTATGAATGAGTAGTTTGAATAAGTCCGCAAAAATGGAATAAAAAGGGTTTTCCTCAACTTTGAGGTGCAAGAAACAACTATGCAGAAGAACACATAGAATCTGACCATTTGGTATCAAAAGGAGCTCAAAAAGCAAATACTGTAACAAGAATAAGTTTTTTGCACAGATGATGGAAAAAACTTCGGAAAAATAGAACAAAATCAGCTTGTTTTCAGAACGAATTCGTGTTAATTTAAAATTAAATATATTTTTCAATTTCTAACGGCTCAATTTGTTCAAAAGATATCAACATTAATTTTTTTAAATAAATAAAAAATTAGATGTTGGGGAAGATTTTCTCGATTTTGAATCGTCCCTAAATTGAATTGTCCATGTTTCGGGGCGTCCGCATGTCAGGGTCTCACTAATTTTTTTTTTCTCTGTTCGCCTTAGATCGGTGTTGTCTCCGCAAGTTGTCAGCTACCTCGTTTATCAAGGACTGGTTCTGTCTGAGGAAGTGAAGAAGATGAGCATGTGTTACCCAGTCGGGCTGTTCTGCCAGAATTCTCCTCCGTTCTTGCGCTCGTTGCACTTGGTAAGACCTTCACTGATGTCTTTCTAGAAGATGGACGAGATTTCAAGTTTGGAATTGCTTCACGTTGGAAAAGGTGATAACCGTTGTGCGGATTTTATTTTTTTTTTGCCAGGTTGTTACCGCCCTGAGTGAGTTTCTGCATGGTGTTGACACCTATGCCCGATCTTCTCGAGTGGCCGAGGTTGACAAAGAAAGGATCCGGGAATTGCAGAGTGAGTTGTGGCTTGCGATGGAGATTTGAGTTTCTCGTTTCACTTTTTCAAAAGTGAATTTGGTGTTTGGGCGAGAGAAGAAGGATTTCTGAAGATGAGAATCTCATTTGTTCGAAAGTTCAGAAATTTCACGCGTGACTGACTGACTGGAATATGCGCAGCAGTTTTGTAAATTCAAGAAACAAACTGCGTGTACAGATTAATTCAATTTTCGTGTTTGGTGTACCATTGTCAAGTGAGGAGTATTTTTGCGAGTCACAAAGTTTGAAATTATTTGACTTTAATGATCTTCTGGCTTTCAACTTGTTCTGTCTCAACAGCAGAAAAAAATATCTGTGGAATTCAGTTTCAGTCAAAGCCTGTAGCTTGGCAAAGAGACTAGTGATCTAAATCAGTGTTCCTCGTCAGCCTTTTTGGGCCTGCGGACTGTCCAATTTCCAAAAAATTTTCTGTGAATTTGCAAAGCTCCATAGAATTTTTTCAAAATCAAAAAGTTTTGTTTGAAAGACTTTACAGCAGTGTTAAAAAAATGTCTGCATTTTTAAACATTAGGCTAAGAATCGAATAAAGCATATATAGTGGCGTGTCTTCAAAAAACTAGCAAGGTTTGCTTGAAGCAAGGTTTCTCAGAATCAAAATTAATACATTTTGTTTCAGCAATTTATAATGTGTTTTATAAGTTATCAGGGCAAGAGCCAACTTACTTTCATTCTTCATTGGATAATTTCAACTGCCATTGTCTCTCCAAAATTTCAGATGAAGATCGAAAGCTTCATTTCTAGTTTGGATAAATGTATTATGCTGATGAAAATTTCCTGGTTCCTGGCAAAAACTTCTGCAGACTGGCGCTAGTCTTGGTATCATGGGTTGGGTAACACTGGATCTAGATTATTAGATTATTATCTAGATTATTCTAGGAAAGGAAAGCAACATGGGAAATTTCTGGAAAGCTATTTGGATTCCCAAAAAAATCCTGGTTGGCCGAGAACCCTGGCTGATGCATGCAAGAATTCAGCTGAAGACATTTCGCAATTTTCTTTCTCTTCTAAAAATCTGCTCAAGTGTTGCCGACTGTCTAATATCTTTTTCTGAATCTGGATTTTGTTCAGAATAATGCATCTTCCGGTTTGCTCTTGTTTTTTTCAGGGTTTTTGTTGAAACTAAGGGATATGAGGTCATTGCTGGCGTTGCTGGTGCGAAATGAAGCCCTCTTACACGGACCTGGTTCGGCGACCCTCGACACGTTTCCGCCGAGTGCTTACTTGATCGATTTGATACAAACGAATCACATCTTCATGTGTTACTTGCCAAATTTCGCTTCTGCGTGCAACCAAGGCAATCCCGGCGAAACAGCCTTGTGCAACAAAAAGGCTGTTGATGCGTTGATGGATCACCTCGAGAAGTGAGTGAATATCTGTCCTCATTAGCATAACTTCGGAACATTTGATGGGCTTTCGAGGAAATTTTCTTAGTTTTGAATCCGGAGAAAAATTGCATTAAACTGTGAATGTTGAGAAATTTCTTGGTTATTGCGTCGGTTTTATTGTCAAAAGCTCCCGTATGTTTCTATCGATTTATTCTTCGACTCCTGCTTCAAATTAAATTTCGATGTCCTCGTACTTTCAACTTGTTCAAGCAGGTAGTGAAACGTAATTGACTGGCCCTACCGAAGTATTTTATGGGTTTTATTATTGGTGGAATGCCCACCTTTTGAAATGCTGAACAGATGTCGCTTGAATATGGGACTCGACTAAAATCTTGGCTACTTTTGTTGATCTGGACGAATATAATGAAAGGATTGAAAAGGCGTTCGACATGAAATTGAAAATATAACGGAACCCCGAGAGGCGGACGTAATTGGTGCTTTGTCTTTGTCCGCAAATCGGATCACTTTTTCCCTTGGACTTCAATGGAACTATTTTTTGGTTCTCCTACTAATCAAAAATTATTAGAGTCCCGAAAAAATTTAATGGAATAATTTTCTCAACTGCAAGATACAGGAAATAGTGCACAGGAAATAGTGCAGAAGAAAATCGAGCATAATTTGATCTTCGAAAAAAAAAAAAAAGATCCCCAAAAATCGTAAACAAAAATTTGTCTTCCCTTTCTATGCTCAGATGACGGATGCACTGGAAGAGAAGAAGCACAGAATTTGCCTACTTTGGATCATGAATTACTGTAAATTTTAATAAACTTTCCTTCCAATTTTTGTGAATGTAAAAAGCTCAATCTTGTCAAGAGACATCGAAATAAAAAAAATCAAATGTTCCCATCCATCTAGCACTGTTGTTACGGTGTCCATATATCCAGACCTTGTCCAGACGTCATGGCAGATTTTTCGGATAATCAAGTGTCTCTAAGTCGATTCTTCATCATTTCGTGGTGCCCGCATGTCGGCCACCCATTTTATTGTAACCCCGCATATTCTAATCTTATTTCTCGGAATTTCTGTCCCTTTTCTTCCAGGTTGTCTTCTGCAAAGGTGGTGAATCAATACGGCGCCGTTTTGTCATCCTACTCAACGAATCCGACACCCCTGAACGACGCTGTGTTCTCGCTATTCCATCACGTGTCGGTGTCTCTGGAAAAACCCCAGGCTCTTCTTCAACCTCTGATCGTGTCCACGTTTGCCGACATGTGGAACACGGGGCGTGAACTTAGCGACGAATGGGGAGATGTCGTTGCTCTGGTGATGCGGTTGTTTATCGAGAGACTGGCGCAAGTCCGAGGCTCGTCGTCGTCGGACGAAAGTTCCATGTCGTCGGGCGACATGGTCTCTGTCTTTGAGACTGGCGAGGATACCGTATTCCCGGATGTTTCGTTTCGCACGTGTGATGACATGGAAGCGGAAGTGAACGACAACAGGTTCTCTGAGTAAGTGGTTCATTTTATGTCTTGTGGAAAGTATTTTTCAAATTTTGTCGTTTGTAAGTTACTATGATGTAAGACGAATAACCGTGTTTAGTTGGGTACTATTCACCTTTGAGTAAGGCACACACCAGGCGGTTTTCTGTCAAATTTTTTCGTAAAATTGTGTCTTCTGGTAAGATGTGCACCTCATTTTTAGTGCCTGTAAAACTGAAGTTCTTTGAAAAAAGAATCGCATAGAAATTTCAATTCAATTACAAATGCATCCTGAATTCAAATAATTTTCCATGATTTCCATTAGAATCAAGTGTAATGCACACCTGAACTACTCAAACTTTTTTGAAAATGTATGATGCAAAACCCATTTTTTCCTGTCAATGTTGAGAAAAAAATTTGCACATGGTACTTGAGTACTTATGCTGTAAAGTATATTCAATCAAGTACCAAGTGCCCTTGAGGCCTTGAGTAAGATGCACACCTTGGTTTTTTATCTGAACTTAGGGAAACAATAGTGAGATAGCACACCTTAGTTTTCAGTCCCCAAAATTCATAATTCAGAAACTGAAGGCGATGAAAATCGAAATACTGTACTCTGTATAAGCCAATTTAAAGTTGACTTCAGTGTTGTGTTGTGTCTTATGCAAATAAAAAAAGTCATGCCGAAGAGATTTAGGAAAAATAATTCTAGGTTGGGGAAGAAAGTTCCAAGTTTCAGAAAAAATTTACTAGAAAATGTTCACCCCGCTATGTTGATGTTGAAGGACAAGCTTCCAAAGATAGAAGATCCATTGGCAGACTTTCATTTTTTGTTCATTGAATCACACGACAGATTAAATTCCATGAAACAAAGAACACAGCCTTACAAAATTGTCCAAGTTTTCTCTGGTCTCTCCCTGAAATCTTGATTAGCAAGTAACGCAAAAATGTTCCAACAAATTACACCACTAGTGGAAAGAAACCAACTACTCTTTTGCCAGTAAATTTTTTGGAAAAAAGGTACGCGACGTACTAGAGTAACTACAGTACGTGCTTGAAATTGATTTTTTTTTGTGTGTGGTTCTTCAGATTGGACCCGATTGTCAAAAAAGTACTGGAATGCAGTGTACATGCAGAGCAGTGGTTGGAGTGGATCCGCACTTTCCTCACCCAGGCTGCTTGTGTCAAAATGTACCTCACCCTGCAGGAATCGTTCAAGGCCATGCCAGTCACTGCTGAAATCAAAGAGCTGAGTCTTGCCTGGCACAAGGAGTCTGAACTGCTTCTGAATCCCATTCTATTCTTCCATTGCTGTGAGTTTATTTTCACTTCTTCCGTTAATATTTATCCAACAGATGACATTCAGTATTTTTTTTTCCTTTGTTGATCCTGATATACTCAAATGTGAAGATTTCGTTATTTTTTGGATAAGATTTTAATAAAGGTAGACTCCCCATCCAATGATCTTGTCTGCCATGATTTTCTCTTTATCAATTGTTTTGGTCCCATAGGGGTCTCTAACCATGTTATAGACGTTCTCTGCAACAAAATTACATCTATAACCATCTTTGCTGGTACCCTGCATTTTATGGTAGATGGAGCCCACCTGTAGAGGGCACAATATATTGCAGCTTAGAAAATGTATGGATAGCTTCTAGAAAGCATTTAAACAATATCCTACCTGTGTCAACTGTTTCCAGTGATTTAGTCCCTTTGTGAATTCCCTCAAGCAGTGTTACACAGGCATCTCTGACTCAAAGACTTTCGCACCCCTAGAACCTGAATATTTTGAAAATTTTCAACTTTCTTGTTTTATTTTTCTGGGGACCATAAAACATAATGCAAAAGCAATGAAAACGTAACTTGAATCTCAAAAAAAGATTGATTGAGATAATTAATCCTCACTTTCAAGTTCAGCATCCTGCCAACTCTTTCATCCATCAGACCAAGAGCCAGAATATTGCCAATTTTAACTTCCTGCTATTCTCAAGATTTCTTTTCCAGGGAATATGGTGGATCCACCGACCCAAAAACTGCCTGAGGCGAATTTGCTTTGTGGGTTGCTTGGAGTTAGCCTTGAAGAGGTTTGACTGTATATTGTAAACTGATGAGATTCGAATTCCAATTGCAAATGCGTTGAAGCGACATCTCTACCTACTCTAGATAAATTTCAAGAACTGAGTGGATCAAGTTTTTTTTTTTATCCATTATGCCAAGTTCCAGTGTTCTTCAATTTAAACATTTTTTCTGTTCTTGGAAATATTCCCATCAGTGGCGAAGAAGAGGATACCCTTGGTGCCCTGGACAGAGCCTCTGGAAAGGGCTCTAGAAAACAAACAGTTCCTGACTTTGTTGGAGTGGTTGGGTCTGGATCTGGCGGCGGAATCCGGCGGAAGCTTTCCAACTGTTCCCCGGTCCTGGGGCAGCGAAGAACTGCTTGGAGCTGCTCACAAAATAACGCCAAAGAAAATAGTGCTCGGTACGCATCATTTGCACGCGCACATTTTTTTACACGAATTTTGTTTTCTAAAACCGAGTTACTTTTTGTTCAGTTGCCGAGGATGTTGTCGAAGTTGTGAGGAAAGTTAATCGCGTTCCGGATGCAATGGAGATCGACAAGGAGTCTACTCGGGAACCTTTTGTGGATGTGACGGGGGCTGAGGAAAAGGCCGGGTCTTCTGGAAGCGACAGCTGCTACGGATCTTCGATGACGTGAGGAAATAACGAACATATGCACTTAACAAATATTTGCGTCGAAAAAAAGTCAACTTACTTCGAATCGCAATATTTTTGGCAGTTCATCTTTGGAAGCTTGATGCTCTGGAAATTTCTCATTTTTAAAAATTGAGTGTCGTTTAATTTTAGTCTTCCGAGAGCTCGCATTTCGAGGCGAACAGGAATTGAAATCTTCACTAAAACGGTTGAATTATGAAACGCCCTTTTTTCAAATATATTCTAAAAAAATTTGACTTAACTATAAAATTACAGAACAGTAACAGCATTTTTTGGTGTTCGAGTGACTGCCCTGGTGTTGTCTTTGTTGAACCTTAGTGATGCAAACCTCTCTGTGTATTTTTCTGAAGTTCTTGTCCGAATTCCATGAGAAAATGCAATGAAAAACTTCAGTTACTTGAAGGCTTTTCCCTTTAAACAACTTCAACTGAAAATTTTGGCAATTATTCTGTGATCCAGGAAAGAGACAACTTTCCTGGCTCACGAGAGAGAGAATATGTGTGATGTACTGTTGCCCAGTACCAGAATTGAAGAATGTAACTTCATTCTTTTTTAAAAGGAATTATTGTAGACTCATTGGGCAAATGAACTCTCGCCTCCAAGTTCAGCATCCTGTCAGTTTCATCACAAAGGACTTCGGGCCAAAAAGGAAAATTTTAATTTCAACTTCTGTAATTTTTTTTAACGAGAAAATGACGGTTTCTGTAACTTACAGCCTCACCAAGTCGATTACTTCTGTGGGTCCCTTGCAATTTATCGTACAGAAGTTAAAATGCAAAAATAAATTACTAGTTAAATAGTGCATGTATTTCTGACTTCATCATGAAATTTTGTTGAAAAATCTGTTTTCAGTCTTCAACCTGTGACGTATTTCTGCTGTTGAAAATTTCCCATTTTTATTCGTGACATTTTGCTCAGGAGCAATTTAATCGAATTCTGCGTTAAGCAAAGCATGAAAAATGGAAGTTTAATTGGAAAGTAGTTCATGAACTCTCTATATGTAAATTTATTGTTGATTGGCTATTCTCCGAAATTGTTTCCGTCACCCAAGTAGTAATCTCGACATCTTCATCGAATATGCTTGAAAAACGAAATTGGAATCGTCTTTTTCAGGAAAAGCGAGAAGACCGAAGAATTCCCGACGCGAAAGTCAAATTCGACGTCGTTTTGGACACACAATGTTCGGGACGCTCTGCCGAAGGGCCTTCGGCTGCTAGTCGACGACGACGATGAATTGTAACCTGATTTCAGACTTGAGAGAACCTTTTTCCTGAACCCTTTGTGGATGTTTTTTTTTCGTCAACAATTTTTCCAATTTTGCCATTTGGCACATTTCATCGGTGGAAACGTATTTGACCAGAAAGCTTCTGTATACGCAATGACTCGTTGGTGAGTCGTTTTATTTTGTTTTATTTTTTTGTCGTTGAAGGTATATCTTTTTTAAGTGAAGCGAGAATGTTTTTATTTGCCATGAGCAGCTTTAATTTCAGGAAAGAAAGCGAAAGGAACTAAATGTGATGCGTGATTGAGCCAGTCAAAAGCATTCCAATTTTCATTCAGTTTTAACCCAAGTGAGTGTTCCCCGTGAATGGTGATGTGATTTTATTTTGATGCAATCTCGCGCATTGTTGGCGAAAACTGAATGTGGTGTTATGGTGTTCGTGTTTTACGAGATACACTTTTTTTTGCGGAAAAGAAGTACTGTTTGGATTGATTTCGTTCACACCCAATTCTAATTTCCGCAAATTCTTAAATTTCTGAAAACATATTTCTTGGAGTTCATTTACTGCGTAATTGGTATTCTTTGGTTTTCAGTCGATCCCAAACCTTTCATCTGAATTTCCAGTTGTACAGTAAAACCTTATTGACTTAATGAGTTCTTGTTTCAGGGAAACCAGCATTGCTGCCAAAAAAAGGAGAATGTTTTGATATGGTAAACTTTTTGATGTAGGACTGTGTAAACTGCTAGATAAACACAGTGAGAGTGGCCTCATGGTGTAATTTATTATATTCACTCAATTTTTAAATTTCTTGCACATTTGACCCTGGCAAATAATTCACCCATATGGAACGCATATCAGATTTCACATGGGTCAGTCACAAAAATTGAGATACACATCATACAGTACAAGCAATGGTTATTTTTTATCTGGTGAGTGTGAGACCCATGGAAGTCACCCAGTACTGTACAATGTGACTAAATCTAATTTCAAACAAGTTGAAGTGGATTTACTGCATGATTTTAATATGCTGGTTGTTGAGTACAAATAAGACAAGAGAACTCAATTCAACTTATTGCATTACAATGTGAGTTGAATTATACATTCTGGCATTGTTGAGAGTGGACGTTTCAATGTACTGAAGTCTTGAAATCGATAATGTCATGTGCTTTTCTGGTGCTTTTTGCCTATACATGCAGGTACTGTACGCGAATGTAATGCAATGTAATACACCAATGCTGTTGGTTCAAATTTTATTAGTTCTGTTTCAGCTAACCCTGCGCACTATATTATATTGATATATCATAGTACAGTATCGTCTCTACAATATTCATGAAGAGGTTTGGGCAAAAATACACGAAAAATCTCAAGATTTGCTTTTTCCCGTGAGAAGCTCACGTAAAGCCAATTTTTGAACATGTTCTCCAATTAAGATCAGCCATGATGCTGGCGGTAGTAAAATGTGGCTTGAATGACATGAACAATATTTGCATAGCTACATCATACATTGCATAGGTTTATTCACTGTTCTCAATGCATTCTACTCAGCAAAAATAAGAAAATAAGCTTTACAGAATTTCTGACGAACTGCAATCCCACGCAACTCTGATCAATACCTGCACTCGTAAAAAAGTAGGGCATTATTTATCACGAAAAATTTACGTATACGTTCCATTCTACTGTTTTAATCATTGCTCAGAGAATGGTCAGTAATCGATGTGTTCTGCTGACATCACGCTGACATTTGAAGCACGGTCGGAAATTCTGATTTCGAATATCAAAACGTCATTCTTCACGAAACCAAGTCACTTGATTGAATTCACATCGTATGAAAAGGTGTAGTATCGACCAAGTGTCACTCGAACACAGAAACAATAATTGGAATATTGGATACAGCATGTATACACCTTAGTATACTATAAATCTCAGTCAGTTGGCAGCAGACAATCTCAAAACATGAAGTTCAACGCAGTGTTTATCGCGTTCAGCGCCCATTTCTTGGACAACATTTTCAAACTTCATTTGAGCAGAAACCGGAGAGTTGCTCACAGCGAGAAAAAGTCATCAGATCATTCGCACGATTCCCAACGCAAATTAGATCAGCCATGATGCTGGCGGTAGTAAAATGTGGCTTGAATGACATGAACAATATTTGCATAGCTACATCATACATTGCATAGGTTTATTCACTGTTCTCAATGCATTCTACTCAGCAAAAATAAGGAAATAAGCTTTACAGAATTTCTGACGAACTGCAATCCCACGCAACTCTGATCAATACCTGCACTCGTCAAAAAGTAGGGCATTATTTATCACGAAAAATGTACGTATACGTTCCATTCTACTGTTTTAATCATTGCTCAGAGAATGGTCAGTGATCGAGGTGTTCTGCTGACATCACGCTGACATTTGAAGCACGGTTGGAAATTCTGATTTCGAATATCAAAACGTCATTCTTCACGAAACCAAGCCACTTGATTGAATTCACATCGTATGAAAAGGTGTAGTATCGATCAAGTGTCACTCGAACGCAGAAACAATAATTGGAATATTGGATACAGCATGTATACACCTTAGAACTATCAATCTCAGTCAGTTGGCGGCAGAAAATCTCAAAACATGAAGTTCAATCGTCACAAATAGCGCAAGTCGCGGGTAAAGAACCTGTTGTAAAAGTTTGAAGTAAACTCGTCTTTGGCCTCTCAACGAGTGTCGCTCTTTTTCAGTAGTCTAGTAAGCGTGCTAAGGGTTGCGTTTATTCGTCGATGGATTAGTACATTCTGGGAAGTTTCGATTCACCGTGGAAAAAGCACTGAACCTTCCAGATCTCAAAATTCACAAACGGCCAGTCTTGAAAGTATAGCGACGTTTCGCTCACTTAGATTATTGATCATCATCGCGTCGTTCCTGTTGTCCGCGATCATGGTAACTTGAAGCACTCAATCACTTTTTCCGATATTCACATGTAATTCCAATATTAATATAAATAGATGTATTCCGACGCCGTGAAAGTTGGAACAGTCTCTCAGGAATACGGTCTGAAAATTTCCCAGGAGGGAGAAAACCTCGCGATTTTCTTCGAAGACATCAACTGGGCACCGGATGAAAATTGGTTCACAGATGAAGGAAATTTTTCTGCTCTCGACTTTTACAACAATGCCATAGAAAACTTGGAACACTTGATTTACAAAGGTAACACTCATGGCTCAGTGAATGGCAAGTTACACTTATGTCGGAGACGCTGGTTCAACAAGTAGCTCCAATGCTTGAATAGTGTATAGTAGCGCCGACTGGACTTAATGCTCTTGTACGAATTTTTAACCGAAATGTACTTGAGGAGGTCAGAAACAGCCAATCTCGGTGAGATTTTTCAGACATTTCCGCTCACACACCTCATCATAAAATATATATTGAATTTTCACTGATACAACAGAGCTATGATTTGACCATATAATCACTGCTGGTGAGTGGTGAATCACACATGACTCACTTGAAACACAATAGCATTGATAAGAGCAGGGCATCACAGTATTGAACTCAGGACTTATAGGCACACTGAAATGTCTGGTTTACTATACTCAATGATACCTGAATGTATCGTTCAATTTACATATGGTGGTGATGTGCTGACCACGACGCTATGGCCAATCGAAGAGCTTCACGATGAACGAATAACCATAAGTATTTCTCAACTGTCTCTTTATTCTTCTTCAGCGTCAGTTAAGTTAAATCGAAACGTTCTGACCCGGTCTGATCAATAATGTAATCTGACATTACGGAGCATGTGATGCAAGATGTTCGATTAACAATATTCTCAAAACCAACTTCAGCGTGATCATAAAAATTGGATGGAGACGGCTCACCAGTTTCAGGAAATGTTTTTGAAAATTAATTTTTTGCTTACGGAAGAAATTTACGCGAAAGCTGCAGAAGTAAATATTATCAATAACTCTGATTTTGGGTCGAACTCAACGCAATTACACCATGCCCGAAACTCAACATAATTTTCGGAACACTCTGAACTCAGAGAATTAAGGTAACCGACACAGATCCGAAATGAAACAATGAGAACCGCAACTGAAATTCTTGGATGAGTGGAAAGATCGTATATAATTATTCTCAAATAATATATGACCATCGAGGCAGTGCTGGTCAGCATTTACCAATACTGTAAGACTTAATTTCGTCATTCATGATCAAAAGATTTCTGATCGTTGATTCGCGTAAATGTTACACAATAAAACAAGGCGCGGTATCTCCATCCGTAAATTATCGGGAAGCAAAGCAGTGAAGCATTAATTATTCATCTGATTTTCGTATGTGAGAGGAGAGCTGTTTTCCTTGTATATACTTCTTGTACACTAGATTTTCGAAAAATTCATTCGCTGTACATTACCCGACTGCAGCATATAAAGCATCAGCAACATACAACTCTCCCGCTTCGCAGTGGTAAGGAAATCCGCACGATTGATGTTCCGGTATCGAACCATCACGGAAAGGAACAACGGATCATCGATTCTCGATGAAATTCCTCGTCCCGTGTCGGCGATATTCTTCACCGTGAAAAACAAGAACTGGCGCAGAAACCTACCGATGAGTGATTTCCTCCGCACTGAACTCGAAATCAGCTTCCCAAAATGGGCTCAAAANTGATGTGCTGACCACGACGCTATGGCCAATCGAAGAACTTCACGAACGAATAACCATGAGTTTTTCTCAACTGTCTCTTTATTCTTCTTCAGCGTCAGTTAAGTTAAATCGAAACGTTTTGACCCGGTCTGATCAATAACGTAATCTGACATTACGGAGCATGTGATGGAAGATGTTCGATTTACAATATTCTCAAAACCAACTTCAGCTTGATCATAAAAATTGGATGGAGACGGCTCACCAGTTTCAGGAAATGTTTTTGAGAATTAATGCATTGCTGACGGAAGAAATTTACGCGAAAGCTGCAGAAGTAAATATTATCAATAACTCTGATTTTGGGTCGAACTCAACGCAATTACACCATGCCCGAAACTCAACATAATTTTCGAAACACTGAACTCAGAGATTTAAGGTAACCGACACAGATCCGAAATGAAACAATCAGAACCGCATCTGAACTTCTTGGATGAGTGAAAAGATCGTATATAATTATTCTCAAATAATATATGACCATCATCGAGGCCGTGGTCAGCATTCACCAATACTGCAAGACTGAATTTCGTCATCCATGATCAAAAGATTTCTGATATAAAGCATCAGCAACATACAACTCTCCCGCTTCGCAGTGGTAAGGAAATCCGCACGATTGATGTTCCGGTATCGAACCATCACGGAAAGGAACAACGGATCATCGATTCTCAATGAAATTCCTCGTCCCGTGTCGGCGATATTCTTCACCGTGAAAAACAAGAACTGGCGCAGAAACCTACCGATGAGTGATTTCCTCCGCACTGAACTCGAAATCAGCTTCCCAAAATGGGCTCAAAAGAACCCCACGCGAACTAAGCAGCAAAGGCAGCATCTGTTGTGGCTGCTCGTGAACCTATCTTGGCAAGAAAATGGTGGTGACTTTAACCTTCTCTACTAAGACTAGGGTTCTGTCGGCTAAGTGCTCCTCTCCAAAGAGTGAGTCAGATACGAGAGCTGGGTCAAGCACTCACAACCACGAAAGAATACGCCTTGTGAAACATATTCCGGTTCTGATAGCTACTCTCAGGTAAGTAAGATAAGTTCACCGTCTGTATCACAAAAGCAGCACACTTGCAGACACACATCTGATGTCTTCAGGCTAAAGTACAGGAATACTGCAGTACTGCGAACTTAAGCTTCCTAATTACTGAACAGTACTTGTTTCTGGAAATACAGTACAAAGCTTCTCTGGTCAATTAAGATTCAGATCCAGGATTGGGGTTCCATAAAATAACACTTCATCCCGCGGCTCGGTCGAAGACGGTATATCCGAAGTTATTTTTCAGCTCATACTGTATTACTAGTTGTCACCCGAAGCCAAAACCTATGATGGTTCAAGGGGAACAAATGTACAGTACTGTACAGCACGTATAGTTTAGTGCACAGTATATTCCGAATTTAGCATGATTTTTTGTTTTGAAAGATTTCAAAACTAGCCGTTTGACTCATCAGACCACATCTTTCAGAGACAAGATATTTTTTTTAGAGCACCAGCTTAATTTTGGAATGCAGCACAGTATACTTAATTCTGTTTCAAAAGTCCATGATTCAAATTAATGATGGCTGCATTTTCTGACTGCGCTGTGTACACAGTAATAGGCTTCAAACTTCTCAAATGTTATTTATTGAATGATGATGTTGTAAAATATTTGCGGCTTGATTCTTCATAATTAAAAACAGTTTTATTCTTGGGTGATCAATCACATTTGTATGTGGATAATAGATACATCACACCTTTCAGTTTGCAAGAAATCGCATTGAACTTACTCTAGGTCAACAAATATTTTAAATATCCCTGGCCTATATAACAGTAATGTTAGTTTAATTTTTAATATAAAAATGGTGGTCATCCGAAGGATTTGTTGAGGTGGGATGATTTTACAGTATTTGTCTACTCTACTGTGTTCTTATCCAGTCGGTCTCAACATCTGGAAAAGAACCCTTGAGATGAATAAAACCCTTCACATAATATGACAAGGGTTATTAACTCATAATTGGTATAAAAATCTTGATATATGCAGTGCTTTATTTTTTAATTGAGCTACTGCCTGCAGAAAAAATCAGATTAAAGCCTGTTTTATTATAATCCACTAGCTAACGCTGGTACTGTACAGGATATAGCTACATACAGTACTGTATGTTAATAACCTTCATCATGACAAAGGGAACAAACTGCATCAAACACGTTATTTGATTTGTTTTTTAATTATATTCTGCCAGTTGTATTAGGTTGAAAATGTTCATTTTGTTTTGAATTAACCTTTACAGCTAAAACAATGAGTTTGAGTCACTGATGATTCTCCATGTAAAAAGTTTGCATGTACAGTATTTTGTTGGCCTGAAATAGTTTAGAACTTTAGATTATACAAGATATAAAATTTAAAATTGCCCGTTCCTGCAAAACATAATGTATTTCTCTCTTTTTAATGAAATGATCGCTGAAGTGGTATTCTTGGAAAATGCATCGCCTCAGCATTGATTAATTGGCAGAAGGAAAATAGGCCAATTTTGTGATACAGTGGTTTTAGTCTTCCCCTGGTAACTCGACTTTGTGTTTCTGTTTTTCAGTCAACCATTCTTTGCATTCCAGATTCTTTTTCAGGGTTTCTTCTGCAGTTATTTCCTTGTTATTTTAATGATTTAATCATATATTAATGACTGTGAATTCTTTTTTTCAAATTGGATGGTGATCAACGGTAAAGGTTCTGACGATATCCCTACTTTCACTAGACTTTAAAGTTAAGTACTTTGCTCAAAGTTCCGGAAAAAAATTACGTCACAACACTTTTTGTCAAGGACTCACGTTAGTTACTTCGACCTAACGAGGAAAGTGTCAATAAAATTCCGTGGTTATTGAGGCCCGTAGGGTATGACGAAAAGTCGTGCCAGAGAGAGCAACAAAATTTGCAGTTTATGCTGAAATGTTTTCATAAATCCGGTTGGGACGCTGATTTACTACATGATTGGTGAGTTCTGGAATAAATAACCTTCACTTGTTGAGCATTACAAAAAATCAGAGAAAATAAATAAAAAAAGAGGGCGCAAAATATTGATGGCCGAATCACTTCAATCATCTGCTGCACATAAATTCCTACAATCTCATCTTTAACTTGTTTTGGCAATTTGTATCGATGTATTGTGCATCATTAATTGGAATAATGCTTGAAAATATCCCATCCAAAATTATCAATGCACTTTGTGACTAATTACTAAGGTTGATATTACGTTTTTGAAATTATGATTTTGGAAAATGCCTAGAATTCCTCATATTTTGCTAGAGAATGGTCCCTTCTACCCATTAAATTCAAACACTTGCATTTTGTAGGACAGCGTTACCCTCTTTGTGGTCGTCCACTCAATGTAACCTTCTAATGATACTAATACACATTAAGTTTTCGTAAACTAATATTAGGTAGTTTGGGAGTACGACTTGTTAAACCCCTTTGTCGACCGTCTTCATGGTGGATCTTCCATCCAACATGAATAGTTCAATTCTGCAAGCTTGTGATTTACATAAGTTCCTGGTGAGTTGAATATCTTTGCATTGAATGACAATTTCCACTTTCACTTGAATGGTTTTATCAGGCTTCAGAGAAACCAACAAATTGGGCATGCAGGTCAAATGACTTACAATTCTCTACAATGAAAAATGTTTTTCCAATTTTGAGAGAGATAAGAAGAGAATTTCAGTGCAGCTGCCAACAGCCCTGCACAAAACGCGAGTTAGTCCTCTGACCTTGAGTTCTGTGTTACCGATTCTATCTGAATGTTAGTTTACTACTGACCTGTGGACTTTTTTACCGTCTGAAAACAAGGTTACTTCTTTTTACCGGTCTGAACAGACGAATGGAGATAATAGCAAGTACCAATCTCAGGCTAGTCATTTCCCAAAGGAAACATCATATTCATGAGTTTGTGTCATTCAATGAAAACATGATGATGAGTGAGGTTGCCAACATCCTTGGATTCTTCTTTGGGTTCTCCCTGATTGGACTGTATGAAGCAATGGAAGCATCCTTCCTGCATGTTCTTGCAATGGATAGGGCAGGGAAATGTCAGTTGGAATCAAATAAGAAAGATTCTCATGTCTTGGATTCTTCTTTGGGTTCTCCCTGATTGGACTGTATGAAGCAATGGAAGCATCCTTCCTGCATGTTCTTGCAATGGATAGGGCAGGGAAATGTCAGTTGGAATCAAATAAGAAAGATTCTCATGAGGTGCAACATACAAAGCTCTCATCAACAGGAACAGGTAATAATAAGCAAGTTCAAATCTGTATAATGCAATGCATACAACACTGGCTCTATGAGGCTTTGTTGATACAGTATATATTTATATGCATGAGGCATGATATGCTCAAGTTTGAAATTTGTTTATACTTTACTGCAATACTGTCATACCAATTATGAAAAATACTGCAGCTAGGGAATATTATTGACAAAAGCAACTTTGATTGTCCCCTTTCACTGTATTGTCATCAAAATCCTATCATTATTGCTTGCTCTAGCAGACAATGCTCAAAAACATTGCAAATTTTCCCTAATTTTTTTAACAAGTTTTTATTAACTCGCTTTCTTGTCCGTTTGTTTGTCTGGATCAAATTTTGCCACTCAAATTTTGCTCACTTCCCGACTAGCTAGCAAGCTGGAACTTTCAGGATAGCTTAGAA
>CAJPEX010001341.1:3356-60664 GCA_905338405.1 Notodromas monacha | reverse complement strand
GCAGGTTGGAACAACCATTAATTGTCAGGTCAATCATGACCATGAACCCATCAACTCTAGTTCCAAAAAGGGGAAGTCACAATTATCCTGTCAAGGTGTGAACAGGAAAAGGAGAGGAATGATTCCTAAGCAATTCTTGATGGAACTGAATAACAAGGGGGATTTGAAAACAGGATAGAATGGAAATTGGGTCAAAATCTGTTTTCCTCTATTAAATGTATAGAATGAATAGAGTGAAGATAATTGACTCTGGAGTAACCCATTCAATTAATCTTCAGGAAGCACCTGTCAAGAGGGGTCAATCACACCTGTTTCTCTGTTGACAGGTTCATTAACAACAGACATTTTTGACTCTGCAAAAATGGGAAATATCAGAAATGAATGGGATACAAAAACAGGTGCTCATTCTCATTGATCTGAGAGAGTGCACAAAGTGTGCCTCTTGAATGACTAACTTTAGGAAAGAGTTTTCCATTTCCAGGATAACAACTTTTAGTGAATGGCAGAACTTTTACCCATGTTCATGCAAAAACATTTTGTTGCTTGATTCAATCTTTAAAACAGGGAGCAATACTTCAACATACTGCATGTTTCATGTTATACTGGGCTCTGAGTGTCAGGGGAAAATGTTTCCAAGAGACAATCAGCTCATTATCAGTATAGATGTCACTCTTAGCAAGCAGGAAAATGTGGTACACCAGGATCTCAGCCCACCCAAACTGACTAAATTGTCCAGTATACCAGTAGGTTACATGGTCTTTTTGTTATGCAGTTGATTAGACTCATAGAAAATAGAACAATGAAACAGTGCAATAAATCATCAACAATTTCAAGACAATTTGAAACTTGTTGATTGTATATCACCAGTAAATTATGCACATTTGGAGCTGGCACTGTAAACATAACTTGAACATCAAAGGATTGATTCTTGCACTGTCTAAAATTTTCAGTATAAGCAAGGTAGAACATATTTTTCATTGTCAGCTCTACTGGTTTCATGGTTACAATTCAAAATATGCACTAAAATCTGTAAATAAGAATATACAGTGGGCCCCCGACTTACAACGGGCCCATGTTACGTTGGTTCCAATTTACGACGCTTTTTTAATTAAAAAAACCCCCGACTTACGTCAGGGTTTCATGATACGACAGCTTCTTAAGTTCTTCAGCTCCACACAAATTTAAAAATTTCTTCTTGAAACATATGATCAATTAAAATAATGCACTTCCTTCTTTCATCAAGTGGTGATTCACTTGATGGAATATTTTTCCTGAAGATCAATATCTTCAGGTTTCATAATGTTTGGATAAAAATATTTGTTCTTTTTTGTTCCACAATATTCTCGAATTTATTTTCTTGTACGACGTAGCGTTTCCATGCGCTGCGTCGCACTTTCTGTGCCTCTCCTGTTCATGCGCTGCGGGCAACATCTAGTCGACCCGCGACAAAAGCCAAATTAAAGAAAATTAACAGGAGGGAGGGAGGGAGGCATCCACATTCATCACCCGGTGCCGCACAACAGCGGAACATTAATTAAATTCGGGAACGTTAACAGGGGGGATTTTCCTTTCCAAGATCCGGAACATTAACCGAAAAAACGTTAACCGGACGGGACGTTAACTGGGGGTTGACTGTAAAACACAGTATTGTGCAGGTTGGAACAACCATTAATTGTCAGGTCAATCATGACCATGAACCCATCAACTCTAGTTCCAAAAAGGGGAAGTCACAATTATCCTGTCAAGGTGTGAACAGGAAAAGGAGAGGAATGATTCCTGAGCAATTCTTGATGGAACTGAATAACAAGGGGAATTTGAAAACAGGATAGAATGGAAATTGGGTCAAAACCTGTTTTCCTCTATTAAATGTATAGAATGAATAGAGTGAAGATAATTGACTCTGGATTACCCCATTCAATTAATCTTCAGGAAGCACCTGTCAAGAGGGGTCAATCACACCTGTTGCTCTGTTGACAGGTTCATTAACAGACATTTTTGACTCTGCAAAAATGGGAAATATCAGAAATGAATGGGATACAAAAACAGTTGCTCATTCTTGTTGATCTGAGAGAGTGCACAAAGTGTGCCTCTTGAATGACTAACTTTAGGAAAGAGTTTTCCATTTCCAGGATTACAACTTTTAGTGAATGGCAGAACTTTTACCCATGTTCATGCAAAAAAATTTTGTTGCTTGATTCAATCTTCAAAACAGGGAGCAATACTTCAACATACTGCATGTTTCATGTTATACTGGGCTCTGAGTGTCAGGGGAAAATGTTTCCAAGAGACAATCAGCTCATTATCAGTATAAATGTCACTCTTAGCAAGCAGGAAAATGTGGTACACCAGGATCTCAGCCCACCCAAACTGACTAAATTGTCCAGTATACTAGAGTAGGTTACATGGTCTTTGTGCTATGCAGTTGATTAGACTCATAGAAGATAGAACATTGAAACAGTGCAATAAATCATCAACAGTTTCAAGACAATTTGAAACTTGTTGATTGTATATCACAGGTAAGTTATGCACATTTGGAGCTGGCACTGTAAACATAACTTGAACATCAAATGATTGATTCTTGCACTGTCTAACATTTTAACTATAAGCAAGGTAGAACATATTTTTCATTGTCAGCTCTACTGGTTTCAAGCTTACAATTCCAAATATGCACTAAAATCTGTAAATAAGAATATACTGTACATACTTGTGCAGTATTTGAAGTGCAAGCATGTTTTTTACTCATGGGCAATATGTACAGAAATTTCTTTTAAGAGACATTATAGCAATGTATTAACAGTCAAACCTCTCTATAAGTCAAATTTCATGGGACCTGCAAAAAATTAAACTTAGCAAGGTTTCAAATTAGGGAGTTTCTGAATTTTATATTTTGGAACTACAACACAAGCTGTTCTCTTCTGGGAAACTTAGAAAAAATGTAAATGGTGATATTCCAGGGATTAAATGGCTTCTTAAATGAGTTGAAAGGCTGCTGAACTTGGAGGCAGAGGTTCATTTCCCCAATGAAGTCTTTCACTTCCTTTAAAACACATAAATTTATGTTTTTGTTGCCTTTTTCTTTCTTTTTTCAAGAAAATAATGGCCATAGCAAATTCAACTCATGTAGGTTTAACGGGGGAAGCTTTCAACTGAGGGAGGTTTTAAATCTATTCTTTTTAAGGGGCCTGAAAAAAACATTTGACTACCAGGGTATTTGACTTGGGGAGGTTTGAGTTATCAGGGTTCACCTGTGATACTATATTGTATTATGAGGAAAATGAAGGACAACATAAATTCTTCAATGGCCTTTTCCTCATAGACTGACTTTATTCCAAAGAGCCAACAACAAAATTTCACCATTTCAAAGGTCACAACATAAAAGGAAATGGATAAAACACAAATAACCAGGTTTCCAGCATGCATGTGTGTGTCAGCATATTGCTGAATAGAATCACAATAGCTTTATGAAAAATAAAGATATAATAATTCTGAATTCAAACAAATAAAGCTTGTTGAATTCTCTAAAAATGCAGATGCTGGATAACTGGATCAAAATATTGAGATCATACAGAAAAATCTCTTTACAACAATGAAGCTGCCGAGACTGATAAAATAGCTGTGTTGTCATGAAACAATTTGCTATGATAAGAAACTCTTTCAATGTTGGGGCTCATTTTGGATAGGAGCCTAACCTGAAACATAATTTTATTGCAATTGATTACTCATGATGTAAAATGTGATTTTTTGTAACAAGATGCTACTTTAGATCCAATACAGTCAACCCCCACACAATGGACCTCCTGCACAGCAGATTTTCTTACACAACAGACTGCCTCTGGAGGTGCTTTTCCCTCCCACACAATGGACTAAATCTGTATAACAGACTTCTATTGGTTTAAAATTAATGGCAAGATGTAAAAATATAAATTTTTTATAACTGAATTTGCATAACAGACTTTTCACACAACAGACTAGTCTTCTGGATAAATTATGTCCATTTTGTGGGGGTTGACTGTATTAGCTAATAAAATTTCAGCAAGCATCTGAAGAAAACCCATCTGTTTATTTCCAGCTCTCATGCATAAAAATATTTACTTAATGTCAAGTAACAATTAGTTTTTTTTTCGCACCTGCATTTAGTCTCCAGAATTACTTTTCCTGCGATAATTTTTGATGAACTAGTCTTTTCTTTTCATTCTGGCCCCAAAAGACTGAGTATACAGTACTTGTACATATTCCTTCACAGCAATATTCGGTGCGCTGCGAAATGTCACTGCTGGAGTACTGGCTACTGCTGGGGCATCTATACTGCGTTTTACGTCGACAGATTTCTTCCTGCATATTGCCAAGATTTCCTATTCTTCTTTTCAGGTTCTTGGAGCACTATTCATTCATCAATGCGGCCTACGGGTTCCCGATATTGCACGAGAGACAATTCATTCGCAACACCAATGACAAGCCACCCAAAGAAAACGTCACTATTCCCAGGATGCACCAGTATCAGATAGAGAACTACGTGGCGTCGTACATAATTCTCGCTGTCGGGCTTGTTTTGTCAGTCATCGTATTTCTCACCGAGATATTCTTGGAATGCTGCAAGAAGCGGAAAGCCATTGGAATGCACCGGAAATAGAAAATTTTTGCCATATCACGTATATTTACTGCATTCAAGGTTGCACGTATATACAGTCGTCGACCAGCACAGAAATATAGTTAGACCGGTTTTCAAGCTGCATTTTCTCTGGATTGGTTAGTTTTGAGCTGATGCATTGAGCAGAGTTATTGTATTATAATGGTGTGAAAATATTCTGGAAATCATTGTCTTCTATTAGTGAAAATAGTGTTCAATGAAAAGAACATCCGACACTGGTGAAAAATAACTGAAAGATGAACCCTGGATTTAGTGCCCCCAAATTAGTGCCACCCTCCCTTATACAGTAGTGACACAAATTTCTATATTGAAAAAAATCTCCCTCTATTGTGTTCTTAAGAAAAACCCTGATTTAGTGCCAATTCACTCAGCGTCACAAAAATTTCCCAGTCCTTATTGAAAAATGAGTCAAAATCAGAAAAATTAAGGCATATTTTTAGGGATATGATCAGGCTATGACTGAGAATCAAGCGCCCATGCTCAGGATAAGTAAAGGACATTTTATTTCTAAATTTACATACAATATTGGGCAGCTTAATTTGAATGTCCTCCACAGTGAATAACATATCAAAAACAACAAGCCTCTTTGAAAAATTGTAAAATCACTCATCCTGGTATTTGACTTGTGCAGTGCTCTTATTGTAAGGTTGATACAGAACTACAAGAGACAGTTTCATCACTCTTGGCCCAGAAAACCCCTTCATTTGACCATCAAATCATGTTGAGTGGCTTTTTTTCTTTAGAACAGATAGCCTAAAATTCTGAAAAAAGTTCATTTACTTAGATACTTAGATACTTATTTACTTAGTTTCATTTACCTATCTTAGAAGCAATTAAAGGAATTTTCTTTTCAAACAATACTCCCAATTTAGTGCCACTCTTGCTTAGTGCCACAAAATGTCCAACAACAATATGGCACTAAATTGGGGTTTTAATTATGTTTCTTTCAATTAACGCCAGTTTCAGTTTGGAAGGATAACTGGATTCCAAAACAACAGAATAACATTTTTTCTTCATGCTGACTTGAAATTTGTATAAAAATTTCGAAAATTTCTGCTGTAATAAACAAAAATAAATACGTAAGAAGAGTACTTTTTCATTAAGAACTGCATGTTCACTGAAATAGAGCACTATATATCATTCAAAAGTTCCAAACATGCATATTCTGTATAAAAAAAAAAAGTAGCATTTTAAAAATTTTTAAATGGAGAAAAATGTTGATTTGAGCTTCATACTTCCTGCAATTTCTAATTTTCTGTACAAGATTACAGTATTTATATTTTTGAAGGTTTTTCAATTATGCACAGGTCATGCTTTCCACATTTTGCCAATTATAGTAAAAAAAATCATGTACACATAATTGCAAGGCAAAAATTCTTTATTCTCCAAAATATTACATAGGGAAACATTATTTTGTTCGAATTACAGTATCTTTTTTCCATAAAATTGTCCCTATGCTCAAAGAAATTACCAGGACCAAGGAAAAGGCTTTGTTTTAAACAAAAGTTTTTGTATAATGAGACTTGTTGTCATGGAATTTTCCCGGGCTTTTTTGGGACTGAATTGCAAAATAGCACGCCCAATTCTATCCTCATCATGCAATAATTTACCCAGTTGGTCATGGCCAATGGCTATGTCTCATTTACTGCATGAAAAATCATTTGCAATTCACAGTGTGCACTGTCATGGTTGCCACCCTTGGCCTGTGAGGCTCCATGATGAGTAACCAGCAAAACCAATCATGCATTTTACGGGTTTCAGGCTCATGATATGAACGCACAAAGAATTCTTGGACATGACCTGTGAATAATTGAAAACATTTTGAAACCCTGATTTCGGAGATGATGAGGATTTTATTCCTTTCACATGAAATTTATCATTTCATGCACGTGCTTATAGGAGAAAAATGCGCATTCTGTCTCACGCTTCGTTTCCCACCTATATGAAAATTATGTGACAAATATAATGTCACCTTCGAAACTCACCTTTTTATTGATCGTGGCCCGTTTTTCCAAATATATATAAATAGAGGAGCTACAGTCGAAGATATTTCAGTATACTTCGATTGCTGCTGTCTATATATTTACGAACATATCATGGATCAACTCTGTGTTCGAGAATCTATCTCTGCCATCATCACTCTACTAACAGCCTGTAAGTTTGATCCCAACAGACTGATAGTCAACACGAGATCCGGAGACACTTTCACACCGGATGCATTCACCGGACTTCCGGTCATTCTCCAGACCAAGTCCCAGCAATTGAAGCGGAAACCTTCGGCCGTTTTGCACTTGAACTCGTTTGCAAATATCACGGGGAATGACTTTGCTGTCAACTCGTTTGCGCCCTGGTTTTTCGTCTCATGCGACCCGGAAGTTCCTTCGAATTTTTTTGGGAGAGTCGATAACAGTTCAATCGGAAAGGTAAGCTTTGTGGAAGGTATATGGTGAGATGGGGAAAATGTCGCAGATCCAAAATTGACCAATTATTATTATTTTAATGGGATTAAATATTCCCTGAAAGGCAAAATAAGTTCCCTAAAACATTCTTCGTTGCCGGGAATAAGCATTGAATTTCAATTTTATTATTTTTCAAAATTAAGCTTTTGTGTTTTCAATTTTAATAAACGCGCTATGATATTTTTAGATCTCTACTTTATCAATTGTGAGTAGATATTCCTCGCCCAACAATTCACAATTTCAGGCTATTTCAATGTTTTGGAATTTCCAAAAGCTTGAGGCCAAATGATTAAAATCATTTGTGCCACTTATAAATTTTGCCTATAATAGAAAAATGCAATATTAAAGTGCAAGACTCACTGAAATTTAGGCTTTCTGTGTCCAGAACATCTTTCATTGAAAATAATTTTGAGTTTCATAATTTTAAAAATAAATATACTGTACACTGTGATGCATCATACATTTTGTCATTTGGGCATTCCATAATGTGGAACCCAGCATAATATATAGTACAGTGATGAGACACCAACTTTAAAGACACCCCTCACATACAGATGATTCAACTTGGGGACACTTGAAATTTTGAAAAATCAGACCCAACATCTTGACAAAATCTCAAAATATGGACAATTTTCCAACATGTCTAGGAAAATTTGAAAGTTTTTGTCCTTCAAAATTTCGATAAGTTTCTCATAAATAAATGTAGGTTTTTATGTTCATACTAATATTTAAGAATGCATTTTATTGCAATTTCACTCAAATTTATAATCAAAGAAGGTTAATTTTGTTAATCATTTCTTTGAGCATTCTCCATCATCTGTGTATACAGTACAGCAAGATTTGCACTTTTTCTTTGTATTTTGCCCTGTTGACAGGTTCATTAACAACAGACATTTTTTGATATTCTGATGCCAGAATATAGATCAGATTCTGTGTGGTTTTCATCCACACAATTATTCTTTATGTTTTAGTTGAGAAACGCATATTATTAGATTTCTGGAGGATTTATTTTTAATTTTTGTGGAACTGGAGAACCAATTAATTGAGTTACCATCGAAGTGTATGGGAAAACAAGATCCAACATATGGATGGTTCAACATAGGGACAAAGTCCCAGCGCCAATTATGTCCAGATCTCGGGATTTTGTGCTGCTCTATTGAAATGCAGAAATTCACTGTTCACTGTTGAATATTTCATCGCATATTCCCATCAATAAGTTCAGCGTTGTTTTTCAAACACATTTGCTTGAAATTCTGAAAAGTTTTAAAGTCAAGCATTTGCTAACCTCATTTTAATTTGTCTTTTATATATTCAAGCCAACACGGGCAACTGCTGAAAAATCATCAGGTCGAGCAGCAGTCAGAGAACTTTGCCGAAAGATGCTGGTGGACTGTTTTTGGTATCGTGGTAAAAACCGCGTTTCTGCAGTAACGATGTCAAGGGACTCGGATGATGGATGCCCGGTGATGGAAAACTTCAGGAACCTGACGGGTCACACCCTGGTTGGCCTGTCCATCGTAGGTTCCATCCCGAAATTACCCAATTCCCTCTACGAACTGGACGTGTACTCGATGGACACGGCTTGTGACTACTTGAAATGCAACGTGGAGATGAAACCCGTGCTTCGGGATGGCTTCGGAACTGAGCTGAAGAACAAGACCTGGACTGGACTCATGGGCGACTTGCAAAACGGGCCGGATAATTACGTGGGGGTCATGGTGCCGACTTCTTACCGGACTGTCGTCGTGGACTTCACCACTGGAGCCCTGTATGATGCCTACAACATCATCATGTCGAGGAAGGCGAGGCGAGTGCCTTGTTATTTGTTGTTGAAGTATTCCGCCAAAAGCTCAAATAATTTGGCAGTCCTTATTCGTTTGTCAAAGTTTTCTAAACAATTCATCATATGTGACAGCAGAGTATATGTACACGTAGACTCTCTCTGCAACAATTTTACAATGATGGGGTTTCTCCCTATGTTTTAGGGGTTCTCTGCAAGAATATGTCATCTATTGCTGTGAAATCACTGAGTGTGTTCTTTCAGCTAATATACCATGGAAATTTTATGATCTTATAGATATGTATGTCACTCATCACATCACAAAGGGAAATTCACATACCCTCAAATACTGTCCATCAAACTTTAGGTTTTCATTATTTTCCACATGAATGCACTGCAGTAATACAGTCAACCCCCACCTAACAGACCTTCCACCTAAGGGATTTTTGCCAAACAGACTTCCTCTGGACTTCTGAAGGCAGTTTTTCTTCCTGCCTAATGGACAAAATACACCTGATGAACTTCTGCTGTCGGTTTAAAATTAATGGTAAAAAGTATAAATTTTAATTTTAATAATTGCATTTGCATAACAAACTTTTCAGATTTCAAATTTCTCTTCGACGGCAAAATAATTTGAATTCCTGGCTTTTTAAAGGCTTTTATAGCTAATGTTGAGCTATATATATGAAACAAATTGCCTGATTTAGTGATTCTCTCTGAAGCCTAAATAAACTTTTCCTTACATTAAAATCTTTGTTGGAGAACAATGGGGAAAATGATAAACCCAAAAACTAATTTGAACCAGAATTAAATGCTTGTGCTAGCCAGCCAACCTGATTCTTTATACTAAAACTGCCACAACTCATTTTCTTTTGGGGCTTGCCAAAATTGAGTACTAAGCTCAAAGTCCTCTTGCAAGAGCATTTGAATCCCTTTTTTCAGCTTTTCAGCCAATGGTGGGCTATTTGAAAGAAATCCCTTGATTCTACATGGCCTATATATAAACTCTTTCTTATATGAAAAACATTTTTGTCCATCAAATGGGAAACTGGAAAGTATAAACACAACTTGACTAAAATATCTAATAACCTGTGTTAACCAGCCAACTGGAATCATACAGGGAAAACTGGCTAGTGAATTATGCATCAGGCAACCAAATGACTAACAGCACTAAGGTACAGTATTTAGGAACTCCTTGTGGTCAGACATCAGGAGTTGAGCCCCCTGTGCAAATTTTGATGAACATTAACATTATGCTTATGGCCTAAGTTGACTCAATATACGAATTTCATGCAGGTGTCACTACCAGGATCATAACTGGAAATAAAGTAATTTGACCAAATTTAAAATGTGTCTACTGTATAACCTAGTATTCCTGAAAATAAAAAAATTAATATACCCAAATTTAAGCTCACAACCTTAGAAAAATGTATTGTATAGAGGTAGACTCCTTCTTCAACCAACTGCAAGAAAGCAGAAAAAAATGTTTTAGTCACCCCACACACCGTGGACTGAATTTGTTCAACAGTTATATTTTTGAATTTCACCGTGTCCCACAATTTGACTGCTTTGCAATTTAACCGTCATTTTGCAATGGATTAGGGTTGCATTATAAGGTACCACCTGTTCATTCTTTTTACAAACTGCAATTGAACAAAGTCACTGCTGGAAACATCCAACACAGGAATGAGATTACCCAGCAATTGTCCTCCTGCTGCATCAAGTCGTGCTGATGCTGCAAAATTTTCAATAATTCATTTCAATTCCTATTTTTTTTACAGGAGATTGATCAAATATTCAGTCATGGTCCAGCCATTTGATTGGTACACCTGGTTACTGATAATAGGTGGGACTTTGATAACAGCAGTGTTCCTTGGATTGCTGGCTGCCATCAATGCAGATGATGAAAGACCTTCTTTGGGAAAACTGAAGCAATACCTGTTGAAATCAGTCCCTGATACAATCAGAGGCTTAGTCCTGCAGAACCCCGAAGAGGAGCTGTCTTCGAGCGACCATTTCCGTGTCGGGAGCCTCGGGTTCCAGCTGGGTACCATTTGAAGCAATACCTGTTGAAATCAGTCCCTGATACAATCAGAGGCTTAGTCCTGCAGAACCCCGAAGAGGAGCTGTCTTCGAGCGACCATTTCCGTGTCGGAAGCCTCGGGTTCCAGCTGGGTACCATCGTGGTCACAGTGGCCTACAGCAGCATGTTGACTGCGCTGATCGCGTTGCCGGATTACGAACGATCCATCGATGATTTAGACGATGTGGTAGCCCTGAAAGCCACGGTTCATTTGCATATCTTTGGTGGAGCCACGAACACTAGGGTTCAGGAGGACCTGAATGCACTGACGGGTTCGGGTGAAGGCGTTCGGTCGGTGTTGGTCCCAGATATTCCGTATCAGACCATATTGAATGGATTCCAGAACCGAATAACGTACATGAACTCCAATTTGGTTTTGTTCAAGAGAATCAATATTGACGTCACAGCAAACATCACCGAAGAGTTTTACTACTCCAAGGAGAAAATGTATCAACGGTTTTATTCTTTTGGGTTGAGGAAGAAATCGCGTTACTGGAGGTGAGCATCTATACACAGTATACAGTTTACAAGGGTTGTCTCATTTAAACGCGGCCCAGGATACTTCAGAAGTGAGTGTGATTGTAAAAAATAAAAATAAAAAACGAAAAAAAATCGGGAAAAATCCCATGATGTTCTAAGGTTTTGGGATTTAAAAAAGAATTTTTTAAAAAGATTTTCTTATTACTGTGTGATGATAGATGAAAACTTGCCATGCAGTTACAGCCAGAGTTCTCCACCTGTCATGGGTCCATTGGATCCCAGACAAAGGAATTGAATTGTGCAGCTGTCAGAATGAAAGTTTTGAATAAGAACTCAAACTCTTTTTCAGAGGAGTTCATTCTCATTTTGGGTCAGGAAGAAATCAGGTGATTTCTTCCTGGCTCAGGATTGGCTAATAAAGGAAAATCTAAGAAGTGAAAACCACTTCTTGTCCTTGAGTGAGGCTCAGTGAGTCTGCAAAAACGAGATTTTTGGGAGGCTCACTGGCCTCCAGAATCAACACATCCGGTTTCCACCGGATGCTGGAGCTGCGTCGCTTCCGTCCGCGACACCACCCACGTCATAGGGTGTTGAAAATTTGTCATACCAGCTGAAAAAAATAGAAATTTTGGTCAATTCAACCATTTTCTGATGTAAATTTTTGATAACTGATTACAACAGAAAATGAATTCAAATTTCTTAGTTGGTCTGAAACATTTTTTTAGCAACTAGCTGTGACATGGCTGGAGAACTCTGGCTTAAAGTGGAAAGTTTTCACTTATCACCAATTCATCATGCAGCAAACGTAAGATGTTTTTAGAACCTTAGAACATCATGAACTATATGTCACACATTTTTCTCGTTTTACAATCACACCTAATCTAGAAATATCAGAGGTCGCTTACAACTGGGACAACTCTCACATGTGCGCATTGAAATGTGAAGATTTCTGAGCCATGTTACTGTCTTTAGACATTTCAAAATAATTCTCATCATTTCGTCTAGCTACATCTTTTTCAAGTGCTCATCCATACTGTACTTACTTTATCTGTGAAATCCCTCAGTGTGTTCTTTCTTCAAATATTCACAAAAAAATATTAACATCTTTTGTATAGATGCCACTCATCACAGCAAAAGTGGAATTCATTTGGCTTTGCATAGTCTCAAAAACTATCTTTCAAATTACAAGTGTTCATCATTTTCCAGGATTGTCCACTGTTGATAAATGTTGTACATAATAACACATAAAACTGGATCAGAATATAATATGAACTAAGGTTTTTTTTATTCAATATTTCAATAATACTGACTTGGAATATAAACCTTTGAGCATCAAGTTTTTCAAGAATTTAAATGAATGAAGGCTCTTGAAAATGATTTTTCCCTGTGAAATGTTATGCAAGCAGACATTTCATAATGCCAAGCTTCCAAAAGACATACCTATAAATTACTATAAATTAATCCACATGACGCTCCTCTTCAGCAATATTCCAGGCAGAGTACAATGATATATTTCATTGTACAGCACTGTACTATTTCTTTTCTCTGGGTTTTTGTCCCGCGAAAACGTCAACTATGCAATATTATTTTTGAAATAATTATAACTTTCTCTTTCCAGGTTTTTTGAGCATTTTTCGTTCGTCAACGCTGCCTATGGGTACCCTCAATTGCACGCAAGACAATTTGTGCGCAACACAAATGACAAACTGCCCAAAGAAAACGTCACTGTACCCAGGCTGAACCAGGAACAGATAGAGAATTATGTGGCATCATTCATAATTCTTGCTGTCGGATTCGTTTTGTCAGTTGTTACATTTATTGCTGAAATATTCTTGGGATACTTGGAAAAGCGGAGAGTTAATGACATGCACAAAGCTGAAAAAGGCAATTAATGGACCGTAGTATCATGTGCAACTGTCATGCATATGATGGTGCACTCGAAATGAATGACTAGAATGATTTTCAGAAAGCAGGATATGCTTGCAGGATGGAATTGGGTTAATAGTCATGTGTCATACATACTGCCACATGATGTGAAAAAATGCTATCCCCATAATCTCAAGAATACCCTCAATTGAGTCTGTAGAAGTTTTTACAGTATAATGTTTGGAAAACACTCGAGTTCTTTAGGTTCACAAAAACCTCTAGTGTTTCACACAAATTCTAGAAACTTCTACAAGCTCTATTCAGCGTATTGAGGGTATGTGAAAAAATGTTGTCCCCAGTATCACAAGAATACCCTCAATAGAGTCCGTAGAAGTTTCTAGAATTTGTAGGGAAAACATGAGTTCTTTTAGTTATCTATTATTGATTTTTAAAAATTCTAGCCAATCCCATAAATTATAGAAACTATCTACAGACTTTGTGGGAAACACTAGCACTTTTTAGAAATATTGGAAAACTAAAATAATTTCCAGTGATCCCCAAATATTCTAAAAACTTCTGTACAGACTCAATTGAGGGTATTCTTGTGATGTTGGGGACACCATTTTCCCATATACTGTACCTTCAATACCTTCAATAGTTTGTATATATTGAAGCTTGCAGGAGATTTTTCAGAATGTTTTTATCTCTTTTATTGAATTTTTGGCAGAATTAAATGTAAATTTAACTTTTGGTACAACAATTCAGTATGGTTCTCCTATAGCCTTTGCCTGTAAGGTATGGTACGATTTTATCCTCTTTGCTTTACAAAGGTTGTTAATTTTTTTTGAAAGAACCATTTGAGAGATTGATTTGAAACTTGGAAAGAGCCATCAACATCAAACAATCAAGCGTTTATGATTTTTGCTAATTGTGGCGCCCTCTCTGTGAGGAATGGCAAAGAAAAACAGCACACATGCCCTTTTTCCTCAAGAGGGGAAGTGGCAGAAATTATTTGATGCACTGATCCTAAACCAGCATAGATAATTGCAAACTGTTCAGCAGATGCATGGGAAATATGTGCAAGAGTATCTCCCAGCAGTCCCAGGTGATCAAATTTTCCTGGAATGCACAACTGTTGGATGAAGGAAGGTCAAAGTTGGCCTTTGGAATTCTTGTTGTAATTTTGGGTCATTCATGTTCCTCTCCTGGCAGACTGCTGATCTCTAGCCAGACTTCTTATCTGTAATTGTGAAATGGGAAAGTTAGGCATTAGTACTTAGATTAATTGCCTGTATGGTTTGTAGCTCAACTCACAGTGTTTCAAATGTTTGTTGGATATGAATTTGCTTGGTTCAAACTGTGAAGTCTGGAGTTAATGTTTTGTAACTTGAAGATGTTTGCTTGTTATTGGCAGCATCTTGAAGTGTGTGTTTAAAATGGTATTTTTATGTGCGCGTCTTAATATGCTGGTGCTTGGTTTATTTTTTGGTATTGCACAGGCAGAGCTGCAAATTGACAATGGCATTTGTTTTTTATATCATCTCCTGAATTGAACCACAGCAAGCATAACTAACCATTTGTGTGAATAAAAATCTGGGTGTATTTAAATCACAACCTGAGATTCTTGGTCATTAGTTTGTGCAATCATCCCTCCAATACTGTTAGTTGCCAAGGCAGATAGGCTGTAATTGACACCTGTCTAGTGACGTCTCCTCAGTGACCTAGAGGTGGGGTACCCTGGGAGAAAACTGCATATACATCTGCTTTTTTAAATTTTCCAACCCCCTGTTGTCACCTGGGGGGCTGACTTGCCTGGGAGCACATGGGTGTTCAGTGTGCTGCACCAAAGCAGATCCTCATGCCATCCAAAATTTGAAATATCTACAGTGCAACATCAACACCATAAAAATACCTAGAGCAAAATCAAACTCTTTCACTTGAAATAGAGTCTGTAGAATATTATAGAACTTGTGGGAAAATCTAGAATTTTTTCATTAATGCTGGAAGACTTAAAGTGTTTTCCAAAAATTCTTGAAACTTCTACAGACTCAATTGCAGTAGGTATTCTTGTTTTGCTGAGGATGACATTTTTAAGTATGATGGGGTTGTCTCTAACAGTTGTGGCATCTGCAAAATAAATTTTGGGTCTTCCTGCCAAGTCATTCCAAGGCTATCAGGGATTTTTGCTTTCAAGGATGTCACAGAAACTTCTATTGCAGATGTTAAAAGGGGCAAATCCTTCGGTGTGCTCAGAACATGTCTTGTTTCAAAAAATAAGTTTGCTTACCCTTTTTTCTGGACAAAGCTGTAAGTCGAAAATGGTAATTTGGAAGAGCAAGAATTGCCTTCAGCCAAAAAATGCGCAATATACACAAAGGGAAGAGTACATTGACAATTGAATGCATGGCAACATGAGAAAATCACGTGACCATTTTGCTGCTCTTGGAAAATTTTTTGGATCCACCATGGTGTGAATCATAATAACCAAAAAAAGAAACAGGTTGAAAGCAAATTTTTATTTGCGCTACATTCAGAGCACGTCTCCTTGCAAAGGTGGGCACAAACGTGAGAAGTTTGTTTTTGCGTCCTGTAGTAGATGTCGCCACCGTTTCATGAATTCTGCGTCACTCGCATACGGCGTACAACATTTTGCGAACTGAGTAAAATGGTACTCTTCAGCTCATTTTTTTCGCAATCGAAAATATGCAGGAAAACATCATGATTAATTCAAAGCTAAATCATTCGATACTGTATTTTCAAATTCCTATCGTGCGGCACTTCTTATTTGAGTCTCTGAACGTTGATAGATCTGTAAAATGTACCTGCGTTGATTTGATCATTGAGAAATTATGGTACTGCAGGAATAAATCTACCCCTGAGAGATATCTACACAATTTTCCTTCATCCATTTTCCAGGAAAAAAAGCTTACCAATTTATTTCCGGCCTTCCAATTTGCCTTTTAAGCTGACGGGAAAAATATGCCGAACGTCAGCCATGATGGATTAACTAATAATCGTTGTCCGTGTGTTGTGCAGTATTTATTATGTGCATTTATGGAAATTGAGCGAATACGTTCCGCTCAATCATTCGAATTTCCGTACTGCGCATAATTATTGTTGCTACTTTTTTTTCCTTCATTAAAATTCCGGGTTTAATTTCTCTCGATAATTATTATAAAAAAAGGCTTTTACCGCAAGCTTCGACATATTTGACAGCGTAATACGGAACTTTGGCAAATGCAACAGCTTTCATGAAGGCAATTTGCAAACGCTTCTTGAATTGTTCTATCAGTGAGAATTAACTGCTTTTGACACTTATTAATTCCCGTATTATACGAGGGTTCTAACAAAAGTTCTCAGAGTAGCAATGAAAATGGCATACAATTCAGCTGAAAAAAATTTATTCTCTAGCCAAAATATATTCTTTGGCACACAAAAAAAATCAGCCCGGTTTGACAATTTTTTTCACATTTTTTGCAAAATTCATCTATATAGAGTTTTGCTCTCCACTCAAAAAATGAGGCGCCCTTTTTTTTGTTGTAGCCCAGCTTTCCCCTCAGAATAAGTCATCCAATGCAATTCCGCCATTTTCATCAACAGCCGCCTTCACAGCGGCCAATGTGGTGGCTGTGAAGGCGGCTATAATGATGAAAATGGCAGAATTGCATTGGATGACTTGGAGGCAACCCTTACAAAAAATCCGAAGTTGATTTCAAAAATTCTGAGGGGAAAGCTGGGCTACAACAAAAAAAAGGGCGCCTCATTTTTTGAGTGGAGAGCAAAACTCTATATAGATGAATTTTGCAAAAAAATGTAAAAAAAATTGTCAAACCAGGCTGATTTTTTGTGTGCCAAAGAATATGTTTTGGCAAGAGATTACATTTTTTTCAGCTCAATTGTATGCCATTTTCATTGCTACTCCGAGAACTTTTGTTAGAACCCTCGTACGTACATACAATACTGAGCACGTCTCACGTTTTGTACAATTATCTCAATTACTTGCTCAAAAATAAGGAACTTCACATAATATTTCGCCAAACGTTTTCAGAGGATAGAATATGATTTTGAATGATGTCCCACAAAGGTATTATTTTAAGCAATTTTTACATTTTATTCATGCTTTTGACGACGAAGAAAGATTTCGATTTCGATTCCTGACCTTCAGAAAAAATTCCATGTCATCATGGAATACGGTTTCAAAAATTCAGAAGCTGAATTCGTCTCGCGTTTTGGCAAAATCCCACGTACCATCATCAGGACTGGTTAAACAGCCTTGGCATAAAAAAGGCAAATCACCCTACAGCACTTTTCTGCCGAGGAATAATTTTTCTGAATACATTCAGCTGCATTTCATCTGACCATTCGCCCCATTTCTTGCAAAATCACGCGAACGGTTGAAGAACCCTGACGCATACACAAGGGGTCCATCAAAAGTTCTCGACATATAAATTAAAACGGCATTTCATTGAAGCGAAAAAAAACTTTCATTTTTCATTAAAAAAATTCTTTAGCACTTATTGTACAAATTCAGAACTGTTTGACACATTTTTGAATTTTTTTGCAAACCTCACACTGAAGACTTTCTGCTCTTCACCCAAAAGATGAGGTGCCCAACCTGCAGATTTTTTTGGTGTAACTCACCTGCTTCTGTAAAATTTGTTGGGTCGCGACTCGCAACACAGCTTCAGCATCCCGTTGAAACCGGACCCAAAAACATGTCGGATTTCCAAGGCCAGTGAGCCTGGCAAAAATCCTGTATTTGCGAGACTCTCTGAGCCTCACTCAAGGACAAGAAGTGGTTATCACTTCTTTGATTTTACAAAAATTGGCCAATCCTGAGCCAGGAAGAAATCACCTGATTTCTTCATGACCCAGTCCAAGCACCTGGCTATAAAAGCCTTCATTCCTCTTTGAGAGAAGTCAGAACCTAGTGTTATAGGGCCTTTTAACTTTAAATTATCTCATTCAATATTCTGAGCTAACCAACCAATTTAACCATTAACTCTTCCATTACAACCATTGAATTTACAGCCAAATGACATTCTGGGCAGTGAGAATGAACTCCTCTGAAAAGAGGTTGAGTTCTTATTCAAAACTTGCATTTCAATAAGTGCTAAAGAATTTTTTTAATGAAAAATGAAAGTTTTTTTTCGCTTCAATGAAATGCCGTTTTAATTTATATGTCGAGAACTTTTGATGGACCCCTTGTGTATGCGTCAGGGTTCTTCAACTGGCATATCATTAATTCCAACAGTTGCCTCCAGGTATTCTGGGGTAACTCCGCCATTTTCATTAACAGCCACCATATTCTCATCCCAAGGGGTGACTTTCAATAAAAAAAGTGGTACCGTAATATTAAATTGTAAAAACTCAAGGCAACCCTCAGAATTACCATATTGTGAATTTCAAAAACTCTGAAGGAAAATTTGGGCTATGCCAAAAAATATGTTACATTCGCATCTCATCTTTTGGGCAAAGAGCAGAAACATGCCTAGGTGGTTTTTAACCCTTGGATGGCAGTGGATCAAAAATGCCATCCTGCGGTGGTCCTGGAATATTTTTGCACGCCTGTGCATTCTGGTTTGACCCATAAGGTCACCAAAATACAGCTTTGACCAAGTAGCCAAAGTTAGAAAAAAATCTGGTAAAGGGAAACCCACTTTTCTTAACCTTTGGACAGCAGAGGTTTCCTGGCTCTTGTTGGGCTGGTTAAGGACGAAAAAGGTGGGTTAAATAAAAATTCAGTGCTCAGCCCTTAGGCAGCTGGATCCTCCTTAATGGAGTCCCAAAAATCCTCATACATTTTCCCACAAGACAGGAGGGTGCAGGTACAGGCGCAGTAATCCTTTCTCCTACAAAAACTCTCAACCGGAAAATCCCTAACACACACACACACAAGCAACAATAATTGTTGAGCAGTCAAACACACAATCAGAGGTCACCCAGAGGTTCTTATGCTGGCAAACAATAGAGCTATAAGTGAAGTTTTGCTGCCAGGCAAAATTCTGTTCTTCCTTTTCTCTTTCCTGTTTATCACTAATAGTTTGCCAGATTGTAAGAAACCAGTTGTGCAGCAGCAATGCATCTGCAGCCACATGCCTAGTTCACACTCCAGGGAAATCCTTCACCAGTGTGGCAACCTCTTGCAACCCCACAGCTGTCCCGCATCAAAGTTGGGATTTTTTAGGGGGAGGGGTATTTCAGTTTGACCAAACGTTACTGAAATGCCCCCATATTGTCAAGGACTATGTCAGGAAAGTCTGGGTGCAGAAAATCCCATTGTTTCAAGAAATCCCCAATGTTAAGTCTATGCTGGGAATGCCAGAAAAATGCCACCCAGGCAGATTTTTTTTTAAACTTTTGCGCCAAAATTTTCCTCAGGATTAAAAAAAATATATCAGACTTATTCCTGACTTAGCCTTGGTTCAAGAATCATATTCTCTTAATCTGCAGCCCTCATGGGGACAACATGTTGCAAAAATATCCCAACTTTGCCACAGAAGGGTTAAAATCCCTCAATGCTAATCCTATATATGGCAGGGATTTAGAGAAATGTCACCGCACCAGTAATTTTTCTTACTTCTTTTCATGGAGATTTTTTTGCAGAAATGTTTAAAAAAGTAGGGATTTTTCCCAACTTTGGCCCTCATAATAATTCCGGCTTCCTCAATTTCTTTTTATTCTGTGTGGTACACAATTTTTTTGGGATAAATCCCAGCACCGTCACCCAAGGGTTAAAAAATTGTAAAAAATCTGTCAAACTAGGCTGAATCTTTTCTCCTGCCAACAAATGTTCTCTTTTTTCTGAACAATATGGTACAGTACTTGTTTCTCAGCTCAGTTTTGTGCCATTTTAATTTCTATGCCCAGAACTTTTGTCAGGTCCCTCGTGCATATATAGACGGGGAATCATCACCCAGTATTATTTTTTTTTTTCAGGGGTTAACGGCGGGACAGAAGTTGTGCCAGTACCCATTATCCCGTAGTGCACATGCGCCCAAAATGAGAACCAGTCAGGGGAGAACCCGTGCTGGGGGTATAGGAAAAAAGGGGGTCAGGAAGTCGAATGGCGGGAACTAGCTGGCAAAGCCCGGCCACTGGTTTTTCCCTGGTGCAACCCTGGCATCAGTTGTGGTCCAGTATTTCTTTCATGTTGAATGTGCTTCGACGCGAAATTCCTTGGAGTTGAATTAAAAGGAACAGAGAGATGGAAAATAAAAGGTGTGATGTGGCGAGACTTTTCGACGTTCGCTTTTCGCGAGTGATACGTTTGAATTATAGAGGATTTATATATTCATATTATTATTCATTCTCATCGAGATGTCCCCCTTACAGCAGAAGTACAAAACTGTAAATGCAAAGATTAATTTTTCAATTGAATTGAACAGCAAAATCGCAAAGAAGATGATTTTGCAAAGAAAATATGGCCTGCGAACGTTCGACCAACTTTTTGCGACAGCAGGAAAAGTTTAAAGAGGAATTTCGATTGATGGATCTTCGAAAAAGAATTGGAAAACGGTTTTATTTAGTTTTTGAACAAAATATAAATTTTGGAAAGTAGAAAGTGCTGAATTAGTTTTTGCAGTTATTTAAATGTGAAAATATTTTGACAGTATAAATAAGTCAGTCTGAAATCTAATCAAGTATTTATCAGCTGCAAAAATTCGAGACGTGATTGAGAATTTCTGTAAAATATTAAAATAGTTTCCGTGATAGAAATTATTGATTTGAAAGCCTGGTTTACTGATTATTTTGAAGGCTAATATATAGACCATAAATTGTGTTACTTGAGTATTTGAAGTCAAGGTCATCTGAATTTTTTGAAGAATTGAGTGAAGATGTTTTTCGAGCTTTAAAATCGGAAGCCACGTAAGATGACACATTGAAAAAAATGTTGAAAGATTCTTTCGCACGCTTTGAAACGCATTTTAAGAAGGATAAACTTCAGCCAGGATCTTGCCAATTTATGATTCAGCCAAGTTTTGTCGATTTTTCGCAACATCGCTAGAATTTCATGAGATACTGCAATTTACCCAATTTTCACAAAACATCACCACCTTTCTAGAACATTTTTGGGTTTCATTGCTTGAGTCACTCAGTAACTATTTATATTTCATCAAAATTTGGCAGCATTACATCTAAAAGAATAGTTAAAAATTTTCTTCATGCAGGATTTTCTGCGGGTTGAATACTTTGGGGAACATCCTTGAATTTCCACAGATTGAAAGCAGTTTTTTGTGAGTCAAAATGTAAACTTGAAAGTGATCTCACAGATTTGAAATCATCCCATGGACTCATAATGTTACTGTATTTGTTAAAACAACATTTTGGCACTTATTCTTTTCAAGACGAGCACGGAGTTAAATTAAATTTAGTTGAAACTGATTTAGTTTTTATCAATATTTATCCATGATGAGACCATCCAGTGAAATTATATTAGCTTACTAGAATTATTAGCATAAATGATTCGCTGAGGGCGTTTGCAAATTTTTTCCAAGAGTTGGTGTACATTTCGCAAGCTGTCCATTTTTTCGATCTCTTTATTTATCCTTATTGCTATCGATTTTCTGGACAGTATCTATTAGTTCTTACATAATTTCAGAATGACAGATGAAAGTCTAAAAGTTGAGGCAGTCGCGTAAAAATGGGATAAATGACAAGAAAAATTCAGGCGCGTATTTTGCATAGACCGAAAAAGACGGACGGAAATTAGTCTGCATTCAGTACTTCTTCCAGTGCCTTCGAGATTTGGTCTACTTTTGCATTTTATAAAATACATTATACATTGAAATTTTTTCTGCAAAATTTTAGAATTCTTCGCCGAAATTCAGAAATGTTCGGTCCCGTGCACTTTTAAGATCCTCACGAATGATTAAAAATACTTTCTTAACATTCAACTTCCGAAAACATCTGAATTCATATTTATTATAAATTTGAAAAATTGACATCATAATACAAAATCAACTATGAATATTTTAATTTTCTGAAATAAGGGGAGATTTTTTATAGACTCATCTGCTTTCAATAATTGATACAAATCTATTTTGGAAATGAGATTCGATCAAGGAGAAAAATCTTGAAAGTTCGAAAAAAAAATGCATCGCAAAAGTTTCGGAAATGTAAATCCAATTTTGAAGTTTTCATTGCACCAGTACATCGAGAGGAATCAGTATTTCAAATCCTATACAACAACAAAAACGAGTGGTTGTACGAATCGATTCCAAAGGATTTGAAGCTTTCCGAATAATTAATCGCTCGCCAGGATAAATCTGCCAAGTTTGCACAAGAAATAAGCCGGAGGGCACAAATTTAAATTTTGTCAGGATGAAGGGAATGCAATCATCGCATNCTAGCTGGCAAAGCCCGGCCACTGGTTTTTCCCTGGTGCAACCCTGGCATCAGTTGTGGTCCAGTATTTCTTTCATGTTGAATGTGCTTCGACGCGAAATTCCTTGGAGTTGAATTAAAAGGAACAGAGAGATGGAAAATAAAAGGTGTGATGTGGCGAGACTTTTCGACGTTCGCTTTTCGCGAGTGATACGTTTGAATTATAGAGGATTTATATATTCATATTATTATTCATTCTCATCGAGATGTCCCCCTTACAGCAGAAGTACAAAACTGTAAATGCAAAGATTAATTTTTCAATTGAATTGAACAGCAAAATCGCAAAGAAGATGATTTTGCAAAGAAAATATGGCCTGCGAACGTTCGACCAACTTTTTGCGACAGCAGGAAAAGTTTAAAGAGGAATTTCGATTGATGGATCTTCGAAAAAAAAATTGGAAAACGGTTTTATTTAGTTTTTGAACAAAATATAAATTTTGGAAAGTAGAAAGTGCTGAATTAGTTTTTGCAGTTATTTAAATGTGAAAATATGTTGACAGTATAAATAAGTCAGTCTGAAATCTAATCAAGTATTTATCAGCTGCAAAAATTCGAGACGTGATTGAGAATTCCTGTAAAATATTAAAGTAGTTTCCGTGATAAAAATTATTGATTTGAAAGCCTGGTTTACTGATTATTTTGAAGGCTAATATATAGACCATAAATTGTGTTAATTGAGTATATTTGAAGTCAAGGTCATCTGAATTTTTTAAAGAATTGACTGAAAATGTTTTTCGAGCTTAAAATTCGGAAGCCACGTAAGATGACACATTCAAAAAAAAATTGAAAGATTCTTTCGCATGCTTTGAAACGCATTTTACAAAGGATAAATTTCAGCCAGAATCTTGCTAATTCATGATTCAGCCAAATTTTGTCGGTTTTTCGCATCAGCTTACTAGAATTATTAGCATGAATGATTCACTGAGGGCGTTTGCAAATTTTTGCGAAGCGTTAGTGATCATTTCGCAAGCTGTCCACTTTTTCGATCCCTCCATTTATCTTTTTTGCTATCGATTTTCTGGATAGTATCTATTAGTTCTCACATAATTTCAGAATGACAGATGAAAGTCTAAAAGTTGAGGCAGTCGCGTGAAAATGGGATGAATGACAAGAAGAATTCAGACACTTTTTTTGCTTAGACCGAAAAAGACGGACGTAAATTGATCTTCATTCAGTACTTCTTCAAGTGCCTTCGAGATTTGGTCTACTTTTGAATTTTATAGAATATATTACGAATTAAGATTTATTCTGCAAAATTTCAGAATTTTTCGCCAAAATTCAGAAATGTCCAGTCCCGTGCACTTTTATAAGATCCTCACAAATGATTTTAAAAATATACTTCCTCAACATATCACTTCTGAAACATTTGAATTCATATTTATAAATTTGAAAAATTGACATTATTATACAAAATCAACTAAAAATATTAAATTTTTCTGAAATAAGGGGAGATTTTTCATAGACTCATCTGCCCTCAACAATTGATACAAATCTATTCTGGAAATGAGATTCGCTCGAGGAGAAAAATCTTGAAAGTTCGAAAAAAAAAACGCATCGCAAAAGTTTCGAAAATGTAAAACCAATTCGGAAGTTTTTACTTCACCATTACATCGAGAGGAATCAGTATTTCAAATCCTATTCAACAACAAAAACGAGTGGTTGTACGAATCGATTCCAAAGGATTTGAAGCTTTCCGAATAATTAATCGCTCGCCAGGATAAATCTGCCAAGTTTGCACAAGAAATAAGCCGGAGGAGGGAACAAATTTAAATTTTGTCAGGATGAAAGGAAGGCAATCATCGCATATCGCTTCCCGTTGTTTTCGACGGAACATTTAATTTTCATTAGCCTAATCTAATTTGCATTTTGCTTCCGCCAATCAAAGTTGGAAGAAGTCATCCAAACAATTTCGATACATCTTATAACTATTCAATAAATACTTAATCAGCGAACTTTCAAGTTCACTGCATAGGTCCCGAAAAGCAGGAAGAACAGTCATGAAAATAAGCAAAAATATTTTGCACATTCACCGAAATAATATACAGTACAGTAATGTAGTAATTTTTCTATTTGACGGTCACTTCACAGCTTTCTGCAAATTGGGATGCAAATATTTTTTCATTGAAAACTTACAATACAGCAAGTATCTTGTATTTATTTTTGTCTCCTAAAGGAAATATAATAAATTAAATTTACTCTATATTCCAATACTTGTCAGATTTAGAGACGCAATAGAGTGAGGATTTCTTTAAATTTTGGAAAATCCGGAAAACACAAAAAACTGCTGGATTGAATATTCAGGGAACTCACGCGCATGAATTATTCGCCAATTATTCAAAAAATAAATTCGCAGGATTGGGTTTTGCGAGTAAATGTTTTTAAATTAATTATCTCCTTGTGAATCAGCAGGATCGAAAATAAAAATCATAAAACCATTTTCCTAAATTTTCACATTTTCCCATAATCAAAATTTTAATGAATACGCGAAGGTAATTAAAATTATTCCCGAAACTTCGGACAAAATGTCGGTTCCCCGAGTCAAAAAGTCACGAATCCATTTCCTCCCCCTTCGATTGCTTTTCTCGTTCCTAATGTAAGCCTGCAAAAAAACACACGAAGGACTTTTGATGTGAATGCTCATGGATTATAATTGTATAAATGTAGAAACAGAAAATGAATCGACCAAACGGCATATATGAAGATAATACCATGACTGACTTCCATCAAAACTCGACAACGGAAAATGCGGTTGAGACACGCAAATGTGAAGTCGTCGGTTTCGTGCACAATGTACAATACTTCCAGCAGCAGGAATTGCATGCATCAGACCAACTTTTGTTTTAAAAACTGCTTTTATGTAGTTTTTATTTTTTTCAACTCGAGAGCTCGTTTTATTGCATGTCATTTGCGGCTTCCTCAAGCCAAATTCCCGTCTAACTGTCTTCTTTTTGAAAAATAAAGTTATTTCTTCCCAATGTATCGACAATTTTCATGGTGGAGTTTTGACCTTTTTTTTTTTAAATAACTCAGGGTTTTTTATAAAACTTGTTGTGAATCACATGATTTTCAAGAAATAGGATTGCTAGCTTATATATCCCAAATCTGCAGTTCCAAGTACAGTAAAATACAAAACCGCTACAGTTGTCTGCAATCTACAAAAAAGAAAGGGCTTAAAAAGTATGTTAGCACTGTATTATAACAAAGTAAAAAGGAAAAAAAACCAGATATAGTATTTCACTACCCCGAATACATATGCAACAGAATAGGAATCCTCTGAACCATTTTGGTTTCAATAGAAAATACTAGATAAAAGTCTTTTTTCATCAGATAAGGATTTGATTCACTGAAATTTTTCTTGAGTAACTATTGAAATTTTAAGAAGACTTCAGAATCAATTATATAAAATGTTCCAATTTAAAATACTCACTCAAATTTTGATGTGGAATGTTCATTTTGAAATACAGGCAATTCAATACCTTGAAATTTGGCCCTGATCCATTACCAAACTAGGGTTCAATTGCAAAACAGTCCAATTACAAGACACTCTAGGAAATCAAGGGAAAATAGCACAAAAAACCCAGAGAAGAGGCTAAAGCAGGTCAAATTTTGGGAAACAGGTTGAATTGCAAGTCAACCTCCAAGCAAATTTGACCATCAAATTGTGGGATGATCAAAATGTGGGAGGTCAAATTGCAAGGTACCACCTTTACTGTGCAATTGCTCATTGTTCAAGTTCAAGGCAACCAATTTGTCCCTGGATGCATTTTGATCTGTAAAATGTTTAAAATACACATTGTTTTCATTTTTTAAATATTCAGTACATTCACAAATCATCCCTTACAAACCATTAAATTCTAAGTATTTAAGCAAGTTTGCAGTTCAAAATTCATAAGTATAAGATTGATGGATAAGATGGAATGATGACCACAATACTCAGAGAAACATGCAGATATGTCAATAATGAACACAAAAAGACCCCAAGAAAAGTGCAAGTCTGTGACAACTTCTGAACAAAACTTAGTACGTGTTGTAAAAATTGCTTCATTACTGGCTTTAGGCATAAAATGCATCCAGATTTGGGACTCTTCAAGATCTGGGACACTTGAAATTCAATGAAAAGACTCTTTCCAAAATCTTAGAGGATCAAGATGAGCTGTTAACCTCATATGATTTTGAATCAAAGATTCTCTCCAAATCGTTTAATCAACTAAACCTCATCTGAAAGCAGGCTGAACAATTTGTGCTTCAATTTGGGTTTAGTAATTGCCTTATGCTGCAATTCTTATAACTGATATTTTGTTTTTGTTATCAGGGAAGGGAAGGGAAGAAAGTGAGTGTATTCACATCAGTTGTGCAATTCTAAATTTTGGGTTGAAGTGTCTTTTCTTTTGGTATCCATTCTGTACAGCTTGTTTCTCTGCTTTCCATTCTGACATGATGGAATGTGTTTGGATGAATGTGGGTGGGGAGGGGAGGTGGTTTGGATGTGGGAATGTTGCTTTAACATTGTGAACACTGAAAAACAGAAAATAAAGCTTGCTGTTCATGTCAATTAAAAAAATGCTTCAAATTCAAGAAAAATACTTGCATTCCATTTTGATATGTTGACTGGCTGCCACAGTTCACCTGAATCAAGAAGCACTCTCCTTTGCTATAATGATATGATTTTTAGAATAGTTTTTAATCTTTGAAGCTTCAGATCTATTCATGATTTTGATCTCTCCAGGAATGTGTGTGGATGGTGACTGAAGAGGTACAAATGCTCAACTCATTTTCTTGTACCAGGGAGATGTTTTGTTTGGGAGTTTGAAGTTTTCAAGCAGAAAAAGGGGTCTTTTCTTGGTTTTATTTTTTTTTGTGAGGGGGGTTGGCCAGTGGAGGAGAGGAGTGATGGACTTAAACAGAGCTCCTGATTTGTGCCAAGCATCCAAAATCGGCTGTTGGTGGCTTCTGGTGGGGGCATTAGTTGGCAGCCTCCTGCTAGCTGCCCCTCATGGAGCATCTGCATCCAAGTAAGTTCTTATATTTCATCAATGTGAGAAATGAATGCATAGCAGTGGTTCCTATTCTGTTATTGAATCTCAACTCTCCATCTATCTATGGTCATATCATATGACTGCCTATTGAAACTCATCCATTCCAATTGAGGTATACAGTATTTTTTGACAATTATTAAAAGGACTTGGTGTAGTTGTGATCTGTGAGTGGGACTTTGAGACCATAGGTTTATGTGGTTGGTGATGTTCTGGTTTACATGGATCATTGAAGAGGGAGTGGACAATTTTGTAAAGTAAGGCATTGTTTTTTTTATATTGAAGTGGCATCCAAAGACATTTAATGGAACGCATCACATTTGGTTTATATTTAGTGCATCACAGTTTGAATAAAGTTGACCAGAGTGCAATGATGGACAAGGCTAATCAGTTTTGATTGTGTTGGTTAGCCAGGAATAGCATACTTAGCTAACTTACATGACTCAGGTTGGATGTCAGGTGAGGCATAGGCATTTGTTTTGGTTTATTGTAGTTCCATATACAAAGCATTGGTGGGTCATCAATTTTTACACAATGCTTTCAAAGCAATTTTCTTCATTGTTTGTTTGAAGGAATCCTCCAGCAAAATCCATCCTTCAAGACTGTTCATTAAAGACCAAACACCATACATTAAGTGATGTAGACAGTACAGTAAGTTGAAAGCAAAAGAGTGGTTAAGCCTGCTAAATTTTGAGAGTGAACATAAAAGTAAAAACAGTAAAATCTTGTTATGACAAACTCCTGGGGACCAGAGAAAAAATTTGTTATGACAACAATTTTGTTGTAATGAAATTACTTGACTTTGTTACAGAAATATAAAGCTCAGGTTTGATTCTGTTCAAGAATGACTGTGTTTCCAAGTTTTTTCCTGATTTTCCTGTTGCATAAACTTCAGGCCTCTCTTCTGATAGAAACTTGATATGCCGTTTTTTAGAAACTTCAGTCTTATCTTCTGGTAGAAACTGCTCAGCATATCTCTGTTTGTAGAAATTACACATATATAGTAAGTTGAAAGCAAAAGAGTGGTTAAGCCTGCTAAATTTGGAGAGTGAACAGAAGAGTAAATACTGTACTGTAAATCATGCCAGTTCAGTTCAAGTTCAACCAATTTTGTATTTTATTTGGGATCAGTCTATTATTGAAGGAAAGGACGTGTCATCTGCTACAGTGCAAATCATTGCAGAAAATGCCTCATTGTTAATGCAGAGAGAAAGAAAAAATAAATGCAGAACATACAGTGATTCATAATTAATTGACCATACTAGCTTTTTGCATTTCCTCAATGCTACATGCAGGAATAATCACCTTCAATAACTCTCAGAATGAAATATCATTATAAATAACTTTGCAAGAACTTTACAAACTCCTGAGTATTCCCTAAAAAAATAATCTAAACCCGTTCCTGATGAATAACAGGATCCACAGGACATGATGAATTATTTAGTATGGGAGTTTCCATTATGCAGATGCAACGCGTCCAGCACAACTTTCCATTTCATCATTATAGCTTACGCGAGAAATTGATGATATGGATCTCGGAAGACAAATGGATTTTGTTGGTAATACATGACATTTTTTTTCGAGAAGATGATAATCTTCAGGAAATCCCATAAGATGATATTGTGCATGAGTGGACTCACTCTGTATGCAAGTCTTGCCTAAAACACGTTCCTCTTTATAACAAACTTAGGTGGTACTGCCATCAAAATCCATCACATTTATGGGGTTTCTCAAGGACGAAATTATTTTTATAAATTTCTTTGCCAGGCTCCTGAATTTTGTTGCAGAGAGTTCATCTGTATGACGCAAATTTAGCATTAGTAAACTTGGTAGCATATTTTTGGTAGTAAAGTATACTCTCCCTGAAAACTGTTATTTTGCTCATATAAGGAACAAATGTTGAAAGTGGAATTTAAAATATGTTTATCAACTGTATTAAGTATAAGTACTGTACCACAAACACACTTTTTCAAGAAACAAAGACAAAAAATGAGTTATAAATCACAGTCACACTAGGTATCCATCTTTCAAGAGATGTTCTTTCAAACCAAAATATTTTTGTCCTTGAATTTAAAAAGCTATTTTTGGAGTCTACTTTTTACTTATTTTATAATTTGTATGTGAAACACAAGTATCACCATAGAATTCAATTTTCAATGAGCTTTAGATCTTTACATATTGTAGTTATTACAATACTGCATGACTTTTGGTAACTGAAGTGAAAACTGAGGTGCAAATCTTATGCACGAATAAAATTGTTTCCACAATTTTTAGCAGAAAATCCAAGGTGCGCATCTTACTTGAGGGCAATTGGTACTAAAATAAATAAAGTATGTTGTTCAGGGTATGCCCAATATACGCATTAGAAACATATTCACAAAATACTCACAAATTAGCATATACAGTGAGACCCCCACAGGTGGACGCCTGGACATGGGGACATTTATTTTTAACAAAAAAATCATAAAAAGGCTCAACATGAGGACACTGACTTGACCTGGGGACATTGCAGGATAAAATTCCGAAATAAATTTTAGGAAAATCGATTTTTATAAGGCTTAATTGCAAGATACCAAATGTATAATCTATGCAAGAAAATTCTTTGGTACTTTTCCCATCCATTCAGCTAATTTTAAAAATGCCCTATAGCACAGAGGGACTTCCTTCTAGCTCTCTTTGTGACAGGGATGTTATTTTTCCAGAAGCCAAAGCCAACTTTTCAATGTACTGTACAGAGGTACACTATTCAATGTTCCAAATGTTCTTATTGGTTTGAAAATATATTCGTTGCATCAAATTCAAGTGGCAAACATTTTTTTTTTTCATGAAATTTTGAAGAATATTTCTTCTATAAAACACCACTTAAAAGTTATATAATGTAAGTGTATGGGAAAACAAGATTTGACCCTGGGGACAATCCAACTTAGGGACACTCAATGCACCAATTATGTCCACATCTGGGGGTCTCACTGTACATCAACTAAAAGAATTAAAAGGATATCATGTGAGGGTTGTCTTAGTTGGAATTCAAGAGTAGCTAAACAACAATTGCACTCCCAGAATTTTTGGAGGATTCATTTACCAGCATTTTGATGGTAAATGAGCAGATGAAATAAACCATGTTGGTTTTGATTGTTTTCACTAACACCTCTTCCTGATGAATCACAATGAAATATTAACCAGAACCTGTGCTTCTCGCATCTGCACATGCCTTGCAGCTGCTTTATTGTGGTCTCCTTTCATATACATGTTCTGAATGGTGATCAAGATAAAGCAAGACATAGGCGATGATGACTTGGTGACCTTTTCCGACATTCACCCTAGATTCTCATGCATGAAAAACTCATCCATATTCCATAGATACTGCACTTCGTTATGGCTTTTGGCAGTTGGGAAGTTACATGTGTGCATCAGATACGCAGAAATGGCTCTTCATGCAAAGCACATTTTAGCTCATACCACAACCCGCTTATTTCTAACCATTACGAGTCAAAACCAACGATTTTCAATGTGAATACCATGAATTTTAAAGTATCTGCTTGTGGTGTATTTCTTTTCATTTTTTACGAGCAAAAAAATTCCAGCACTGAATATATGATATCATGATATGATAGCACTATAATCATAGGGGTAAATTATTTTTGCAACGCGGCGCGTAAAAATAAACTCGGAAATTTAAAAAAGTCACATCAAATTTTCAGAAGAAGTCGAGAAGAATAAAAAACATAAAAATTGAATTTTCTGAAGAAGTATATATTATCATATTAAATTTTTTGAAGCGAGCAAATAAGGTCCCAAAAGCAGGGATTTCTCAAAATAGCACAATATTCACTTGCATGTCAAGAGCAAGTACTTGCATAAATACTGTACAAAGAAAAAATAGGGTACTTGTCATTGGCGCACATGGATTTTTTGCATAAAATTTTTTTCTCAGGTACCCCTCATTCTTGAGTCAATTGCCAGAAAAATCTTCGACTTATCTTCAGAATTGTATTGCTTATAAGTTGCCATGAATAAACAGAATGTGGATTTAGCCTTGAAAAGAGTTGAATTCAATCGATTTTCAGTTCTTTTTGCAATCAGATTCAGAATTCAATAGGATTTATTGATACTTTTCTTTGAAAATGTGTAATCTAGAATCAATAAAAAGAGGACAAATTAGGGTGAGCATATATCAAAGAAATATATATTTTCATCATATTTTCTGCTTTAAAAAATACTGTTGAGTGTCTCACTCTGGCTGGAGAAACATTGTTCAACTCTTTTTTACATTTCTGCAGTACAGCATCGTACTTGAATAAATACAGTATATCAAATTAGAAAATGATCAGAAGTATCTGTGAAGAAAAATAAGAAAGCTTTGGGCAAACAGACAAAGCTTCAGATTACATCTGAGCCAAAATTCGAAATATGATTAAAACTCAGATGATTTGAAGGACCAAGCAATAATTGCTTGCATCACAGGGGGGAAATTCTGGAAATAAATTTTAATGCAGACAGAAACGCATGCAGTCTTTCTTCAACTCTCATGCCTTGCACCAAAGAGTCAGCCCAGAATCTCTGGTCTATATATTCTAATCCTCCTGTAGCCTCTTACACTACAAGTAGCTACTTACACTGAATACTGTTTGAACATTTTCATAATCTTATTGATCCACTTCAGCCAGCCAAGACACACGCTGCTTGCAGTATTGATTTCCTACAAAGCTTCTTTCCTCTGTCCAATAGGAAGGACAGAAAATCTCCATCTCTATACGCATTGGAGCTTTGTTGGTTCTCAGTTGTCAAAGACTTACAAAAAACTGATAGTATTACTACAATTTATCATCATTGGTACAGCAAATGTTGAAAAAATTACATGAATATTTTTCAAAGATCAGAATTTTTTATATTTTACACAAAATACCTTTACAGTATAAGCTTGGCCCAATTAATTTTGAAAATTTGGACAGAGTCTCAATACAGATGAATCTGATAATGAATTTCCAGGGGGCTAATAAAATAAGTTTCAATGAAAAATTTGCTGTACTGAAGTGCATGTTTGCATCACATTTAAGACTGTACCTTTGTGGGTAATGGGTGACAAATGGGAAAGTGTTTCTACAACAGGCAATTAAAGACCTGTCATGATTTCCAAGTCTCTTTGATGAAATGAAAAGGAACTTTTTGAATGTACAGTATTTCTTTTACTGAACCTGCATTTCAACTAAAAAAATATCATTCTGAGATTACAGCAAAAATGAGTTGATTAAAACAAGATAAAACAAGCGTTGCCCCGATAGAGAAACTGCTGGGACCAAAAATTAATTGTTGTAAGAAGATGCATTGTAATGGGATTTCAGTGCATCATGAACGTTGTAATATAACACACACGCAGCTTGCACAGTTGAAACTAAATATCCTCAATCAAAAATATACTCACATACTCTGAATTATAATATGATCAATATTTGTTCACTCATTTTGACAAATTTCATTTGGAAATTTAGACAAATGTACAATGAACACGCATGCTAAGCACAGCAAAAATTATTGCAGTTGAAACTGTTCTGATTGCATAGGGTAGATCACTGCACAGCTTATAACATACAGTGGCCCCCCGCCTAACAGACCTACCGTGTAAGGGATTTTTGCCAAACAGACCAGCTCTGCAAGCAGTTTTTCCTCCCACCCAACAGACAAAATCCACCACACAGAATTCTTTTGGTTTAAAATTAGTGTTGAAAATTGAAATTTTCAATGTTTATGTAATTGAATTCATGTAATGGACTTTTTGTCTAACAGACTTGTCCCTTGCACAAATCAAGTCCGTTAGACAGGCGTTGACTGTACTTCGTTTGTTTGGAAATCATGATGGCAATATGATCTACCATGTCATATATTTCCACCTTGTCAAGTCAAAAACCTCCATTCATCACATTTTAATTGTGCCACAGTCTGAATTTCTTTAAAAACAACATAATACTCTCATATACTGTACCTCAATAGCTTAATCAAGTTGTTGTTGGTATCATTGCAAGAGCCCAGAAAAAGAGAAGATCAATAAAAATGTTATTTAATGAATTTCAAAAGGAGGTAAGAAACTATAACTGGGCAAAAGTAGCCTTGCCTCCACGTTCAACATCTTGTCAACTCATTTTCTAACACATTTGAAGACCCAAAATACTGTATCACCAATTTCTCCTCCCTTAATTTGGAATTTCCCGCCCCCCTCCTACAAAAATGTTGGTCTTGGGTCTAAAATTTAAAAAATCTTCAAGCTGCATTCCGGTGGGTCCCTCAGAGTTCGATTTCATTTGCGCACTTTGCGCAATATACTGCGTATATTTATTTTCATTTTAGTCAGGATTTTGAAGGATTTATTTTGAATTATTGCGCCTGCCTGTCAGCAATTACGCTAAATTCCAAAATCCGGTCAGTTCGAAGTGGGATTGCTTAATGAAGCAGGATATGGTGTGATTTCAAGCATCAAGATAGGGATATCAGGACCAAACGAAGTATCAAGGGGCCAATAACCAGTCCAAGATACGGATTGAAAGAATAAAGAAAGCCTCCAGCGAAGGTTAGTTAGATTTTCAACCTCTTCGATAAGGATCCTTATTTGCGGCAGTTGAAAATCAGTATGTATATAAAGAGCAGGACAACGGAGGTGCGCGGGAAGATCAATATACCTGATCAGAACCCCGGCGTGCCCCGGGTTCGTGACTAGATATCTCCACAGGGGTATTTTTGGACGACCCAAGGAATCCAGGAATCGATCAAACCCCCCCGCCGTCGTATTGAATAGATAACCTGCTCTTCGTGTAAGTGCGTGTGTGTGTGTTTTGCTGCAAGAATTCCGCTTTATTTGCGTTCGTCTCACATGCAAAGAATGAGTTCATTCTGGAGAGTGTACTTTCATGCTTGTTAGTCGGTCTGGGGAGGGGTTCAGACAGGTGGTCATTATTCGGGTGCACTGGGCTTTCACAGGGTCTTATTGTTTGCCTCTGCATTCATTAGGCGCATGCTGGAGAGGGTCTTACAGGGATAACCACTATAGAAAGCTTTTTAACTCTTGCTCTAAATGCCAGATGGACACTGCTGCGATTCCAATCTGACCCTTATTATAGAAGAAAAGGTTAATTATTTCAATCTCGCTGAATTATCTTATGTATCTACATAGGGTCACATCTCATTAGTGACTGACTCTAGCTTGCAAAATGCTGCATTGGAGTTTTTCAGTTGAAGTTACATAAGATATAGCATTCTCACTCAAGTGCCATGAAAACCTGTTTTTCAGAAATTTCAGAGGAAAAATAGAGGGGTGCATGTCAGCATATGCAAATATAAATGGTTGAAATTGTTTAGAATTTTAGGAGTGCATTATACATGATTCTATAGTGGGTAATTTTGGGCCAAGTCTAAGAGAAACGCATACTTTTATAAAAATGATTGCAAATTAGTCAAATTTGCATTCAATATACCATATTTACTCAAGTACCACGTGCACCTTTTTTCCCACATTTCAGAAGAAAAAAAGGGGTACGCCTCATAAGCAGGTACAAAATTTTCAAGAAGTTTTAGGAAGTTATGTTTGCATTATACTTAATTATAATGGAGAAATTTGGAACAAATATAACAAGAAAACATTTTTGCACTGAAAAATTTGAGAATCGATGAGATTTTTTTCAATTCATGCCTAGAGTCAAATTTTTTTGTTGTTGAAATTTTAGGCTTTTAGATTCACTAAAAATTGGGGTGCACATCTTACTCAGGGATAAGATTTTTGCTAAATTTTCAACTGAAAAACCCCTGTGCATGCCTTACTTGAGGGCAAGTGGTACCTGAGTAAATACAGTAAATATAAATTCAAATTTGGGTTTTAATATCTCAATTATGGACTAAGATGTGCGTCTCATGCTATGATAGCATTTTTCCAAAATTTTAGCCAAAAAACTATGGTGCAAGTCTTACTCAAGGGTGCATGATACTCCAATAAATGCAGAAAAAAATCATATGATGTATTCCTGGCAAATTCAGTGGCTCTCATTCTGTACAGATGAAACAATTTTCAGACATGAAGCTAGACTTTGATTTTGAGGAAGTCACAAAGTTCATTTGAAAAAATTGCAGGAACATCAACAATATTACGAAAATGCATTATAATAAGATAAGTTGCTGAAAAATGCACAACCGGTGGACTCCAGAAAAATCTCATCAGCAAAAGTTTTCTCTGCATATCACCTTTTCCATGTGACCCCTTAGAGTTATCTCTCCATGTTATATGTGTTCTCTACAAAAAAATTCTCTTCACACCACATTTTTCTTGCCCCCTCACATTTCATTGTAGAAAAAGTCCACCTATACTAAATGAGTTACGCTGGTCTCTTGGATCCGTGTTGCAACATACAGTATTCCGTTTCACAGCAGTGCTGCAACTCACTTAAGATGCTCAAGAACATTCTTGTCCAGTCCATCAGCAATCATGAGGAGAAACCGCTAATGAAACATACCCTCGGCGGGGGTTGCCTATTTAATAGTTGGAAGAGATACCCAAGATGCCGTGAAGCCGCGGTGAAATCGCATCCCCGAAATCCATTAGAGCTCCTTATCGCTGCGTAGAATGCGACGAGGACAAAAAGGAAGGTCGTTATATGCCCCGGTTTTCCCGCAAGTCCCACAAGTGCTAGAGATGGAGATCCAGGAAAAGCGAGGAAATTCAACATGCTTCCCCCACATTTTGCAAGCCCTCGCTTCGGGGTGCTGAATAATTTAACAGGGCTTCCTCTCGCCACTGAAAGGATCCTCGACGAGGTCCTTCCGGTGCTTTTGTGCTTTGCATAATTACAAGAGTAGAAGGAACATTTTATCTTACCCGCCAGCGTACGTCTAATTACTATACACTTGCCCGCAGGTCATCAAATTTCTACAATTCCGTGTCAACTCCTCCCGAAAAATGGTTATTCTCGCACTAATGTGAATATTTCACGCGATGGGATTTCGGTCCCACGAAAATTACAGAAAAACGGCAAGTGCTTTTTAAGGTGCGTCCTGCCTCGGAAATGCGAAGACTTTTTCGTTGACTGATGAAGTACTGACGCTTTCGCGAGCGATATAAATTACAAGGGATATGTCAGCTAGCTGGTCACCAAGGACTTTTCTCAGATAGTTGAAGTCTTCTCACTTGTATTTGGAAATAAGATCATAGAGTTACCAGCGCATAAAAAACATGCGAATATTAGGCATGCCACGATTAGATTTTTCAATAGAGCCTCCAATAAATTGATGTGCGACAGGAAACGAACTTTCCACACGCTTCAAGATTATCGCACAATCATTCGTCTTTATTATTTTTCGATTGTTTCCGGAGATTCTAACCAAATGCTTCAACAGTTTCGTCTGAAGTCAACAGTGCACGCTTTTTTCGAGTCGGACGTGAGTGGCTAGGTCGAATCAAGCTTCAGGAATGCTTCTTGAGGGACACTCAACATTTAAAAACTTTTGATTTAATCAAAGAAAACTACTGTACATAACGGGGCTTAAAATTGGTCACAACTTAAGGGTGCCAATCTTCGCCGCCTCGGAACGACAGACTTCTTCGGACGAAACCCAGTAACGTGACAAGAAAGGGGGAAACAGTAGCAAACACTTTTCCTGAGAAGGACAATAAACAGCTGAAGAAGATAACACGGAACTGTGATCAAACACTCATTCCAAATGAGACTTGACGATACCACGAAATATGTTCTCGAGCCTATGCATTCGCGAACGTCAGGTTGAGTCATCGTCGAGGAACGAGACCAAACATTTCGCCTTGTTTCGTCAATAACCTAAACATGCTCGACGAAAGCAAGATTGTGAGACATCATTTCATCAACACGCGAGTTGATGAAGGCTATTTCGAGAATAGAACACTGCTTTACCTGGGTGACGAACGAGGAGAGAAAAAAGTTCAACACCGACGCATCAACGTTACGTGACGGGAAGCGCATCTCACCGATTGACAGGGGAATTGCAAAATCAATTTTCACTCCGCGTGCCCCGACGAGAATGTATCAATTTTCTGGCATGTGACATGAATGACATCAGAATAGCGCACGTTTGTGGACTCGAACCGATCGATGAACAAAAGGGGGAGCCAATAAGCGTGTGAATACTGCACTAGCATCGATCCTTTCCACCATGAAAAGAAAAAACGAAAGAAAAGGGTCCGGGTAGCACAAAAGGCAAGTTGTACGCATTCATTAAATTTGCAAAGCCTCCGGTTTCGCTGAAGGTCTTTTCTTCGCGCAGGAATCGATTTCGCGACGTCGGACATTAATGCAGTTAGCTCCCAATTCCAGAGCCGCGAAATTGCATGGAACGAGTAACTGGATATGTATATATACAATACTTACAACACAACTTCAGGTTTTTGGGGGTTTTGAGAGAGTGCCTTCGGTCGCGGATAATCGAATGCCAAGAACGTTCCACACACGAAGAAATGAAATCGCACTTTCGAGCGGATCATCCGAGGAAATCATCTACTGTACACGCGCGGCTAACGTTAAAACTACTGTGAACCTATGCCCACCCTCGTTGAATTCATAAAAAAATTGATACGACCGAATAATGGTACATTGCGGACGATCGAATGGGCAAAACGTTCCACACACGGAGAAATCAGAACGCACATTCGAACCGATCATACTTGGGGCTAACGCTAAAATTACTGCGAATCTGTACCTTCAGCCTCGTATTGAATTCTGAGTTCATCAACATTTACTGTCACTTAAATGCACATAATTAATGGGAGTTGCAAATAGTACGAAACATCTCCAGATTCGACATCACTGAAAAAACATGCATTCTCATCGCGAATGAAAGAGAAGGCCTTCGGTCAACCGGAGATGACGAATAATAGCAGTACAGTACAGGAAATTTTTCTTCCGCGCAGCCATTTTGTTCGCGCGCCTCCGCCGCGTTAATTCGATTAAAAAAGTTGCTGTCCTTGATGATACAGAGAAGAGTAAAGTACAGTAGAGTATATATTCGGAGCCCTCTTCGCGACACCGACGGATTATTGTCCAGGAAGTTGCAGCCATTTTCCCTTGCAGCAAGTCTTCCTTCCGGCAGAATCTACCCTGCTGCTGCTGCCAGGCATTCCCCTGGGGGCATCCGAAACTGATCCCAGAAGTCACGCAGGAGAAAAGAATGAAGATCCCCCCGTATGCCATCAGTACATGCCCGAAGCTCACTTGTGCCACCAATGATCAACTTCACCCTCATTCATCCTCCTCTGTTATATTGTGTCGCATGGGTGTAACGTCTTCACCAAAGTACTGTACTGTGCAGCATAAAATGTATGAACGTCTTGGTTCGCTTGTGCTTTGTAACACCAATTCCCCTTAGGGGGTTGCATAATGGGAGCAAAATGTGCGAACCAAGACATTAGAGAACATGCGGTTGGATATTTGAACGAAATTCTGTGTACACTGTATATACGTTTCCGATGCTTCCTCCAGCATGTGGTGCTCTACTCATAGAGTAGCGAGCTTTGTGCTTGATACCTGCTGTCTAAGATGAGTCATGCGGGTTAAGTTTCAACTACGTATCAATGGATCATCGTTGATACTTCCAATTAAAATTCATAAAATAAACAAATGTACAGTATTAATCTTGAAAAAATGAATATATAATCATCACAAGACAAAATTGACCCAAGTGGAATCAATCAAATTTTCCTAGTCAGCCTAACTCAATAGTTAACTAAAACAAGCAATCAATTGTCAGATGCAAGCCAATTTAGAACCTTATTAAGGTGTAACTGTGATGGAAAAAGCAAAGCTAGAACTTCTGATAATTTGCTTATTTGTCATTACAATCACTCTGTCTTTTATTTGAGCCTAAAATGAATTCAATCATTTCTAAGTAAAACTTAGGGCAGTCTTTCCATGTGGAAGTAACTGCATTTAGTTACATTACAGCTCATTTATATTTTTCCTTCAGCTTATAAAACTTGACTCTTGTATTTGCTCGTCCCCTCTGAGACTCCAGTTTGCCATATTGCACTGCACTGCTGCACAAAATATGGCCCACAGAGACTCTTCCTCTGTCCCACCACCCTTTCCATATAGTTTTCAGCAATATGGAAGCTGTCACTATTCAAACTGTGTATCAAAAATGATTTTTAAAATTCAAAATGTGGCTCCACCCTTCAAAAATTCTACAAGGAAATGCTTATAATGATTTAATGCACAGAACTGGATATCTGGATTGAATTTTAACCTCTCAATTTCATATATTAAAATGTTATAACACAAAGTTATCTTCTATTTTGACCTGAAAGGGCTGTCAAAGTGTCAACCATCAATTCAGTGCAGTGTGGCCCTTGATCACACCTGGGTTGAGCAGGACTGACTACATGAGATTATTTGCCCCATGGTTGCCAAGGCTTATAAGTCAAGAAAAATCTGGGGGCAGAAAATCCCTTTGTCTCAGGATATGTTAATCCTGTGCTGGGAATGCATAAAAAAATGCCATGCAGTGAGGAATTTTTTAAGGTAAAATTTCCTGCAGGATGATTTTAAAAAATGCAAGACTTTTTCCCAACTTGAGCTATGGTTCAAAAATTGGATTTTTTAGCATGCAAAGCTCATGGGAACAAAATTTGGAAAAAATATCCAAACTTCACTGCACAAGGGTTAATAGTTTTCACCATTTTCAAAAATTTATTTCAAATGTTGCACATGAGGCACAGGTGTTGACAGGCTCTTATTCCTGCTGGTGTATATAGGAAAAAATAAACCCTCATGTTTCTCAACATAGGGGGTGAAGTCAGTCAGTCTCCCAGTTTGGTCTTGAGGTTCTGCTGGTGAGAAATGGCTCCTCCCTGGTGATGCATTCGGTTAGAAAATAATGAAATACTGTCTGGGATGAGCAACCAGCAGCAGCTCGATATCTTCGTCGTGGTAGTCGTGGGTCGAGTTGGTAGTGACTGAGGTGAAGTACGCAGTGACCGTGGGGAGGGGGAAGAGAAGACGATTACTCAGAACTGTACCTACTTGATTACCTGCGTAGGCACCTAGTAAATTCCGAATGTTCCTGCAACAGGTTTCACACGTATATGCTCTCCTATAACGTCAAAACCTAGCGCACAGACCCAACAACGACTATCGGTAGGTCTACCAAGTACGTTTTTTATTGGGGTCGGGAGTAGACAAACACGAGTACACCTTTTTGACCTTGAACAGTTAGTACTTACAACCTTTTCTCTGTTAAAGAGAGAGAGAGAAACAGAGGGAGGATCAGAGAGAAATAGAAAGGGTTAGAGAGAAATAGAGAGAGAGAGAGTATTAAAGTACTTCATGAGTACTTGATCAAAACCAGGTTTTGAAAGGAACACACAGGTACTGAAGATAACATTCAATAAGAGCCATGATGTGAACCAACAGTCCAACAGTTATTGGGGTTCACTCACAAGCAAGGAACAGACCAAATACAATTACTGTATGTAATTATACTATAGTTATGCTGTATTTTGAAACATGCTTCAGAAACATGTATGCCTCTACATTCTTTGAATGAGGGCATTTTATTTGTATTCCATTTGAATTTTGAACTTGTATATGTTTTAACTACCAAAAAATACTTTGCAGTTTTTATCCATGTTAAATTTGAGTTGCCTGAAATTTTTTACACTGAAACAGCATGTCCAATTGAAGGTAATGAATGTTTGACCAAAGTGGCTAATTTTAGATTAGATCAGATTTAGAATTAAGTACGGTATACAAAAGAAAAAGGTCCAAACGATCCAATCTAATAATGTTCAAGTCGTCATTAATTAAAATCCCTACAAAAGAGACATCCTCTCCAACTTACTAAGTTCTACACAACTCTGAGCCTAGTTACAGCATGTGCACATGTTTTTTTCATGTTAAGTTAAGCCTGGTTATAGTTTAGTTTTGTTTGGTCATTTTAGTTTTAGATTTTAGCTCAGATATTGTGAGTAAAGCTTGGGTTAGTTTAGGTTAATGTATGTTTGCTCATACTGTAGTTCATCATACAGCTGAACCTCAGTACAGTAACTCAAATCTTCAAAAATAAAATACCTCACCAAGTTAAAAAAAAAATTCAAGTTCAAGTCTGGATCATCCCCTTATAGAAACAATGTTTTAAAAACCTCACCCAGCACTGAAAGGCTTTTCCTCTCAAACCTATTTAACTTCAATTTTTGAAGTCCTTTTGGCTGTTATTTTCTTGACACAGGAAAGAGAAATGCAATAAAAATAATGATGTGTTTTAAAAGTAGCAAAAGACTACTTGAGCAAAGGAACCCCTCCTGCAAGGTTAAGCATCCTGTCAACTCATTCAAGATGCAATCTGAGACCCAGAATATCACCATTTACAATATTCTGCAATTTTTTCATGTTCCCCATAACAAAAATGTTTGGTTCCCTAACTCAAAACATACCTAAGTCAAAATCTTCCTACATTGGTTGTTTGTTTTTGCTCATGCGTTGAAATTTGACATAGACAGGCTTATAATTGTACTCCAAGCTGGACATTTAACAAGTCCATGTCATGCTCATAGCTGGCTTAGGTGAGGTTTTGTAACTTGTGCAGGGGTCAACCTTGGTTGGGTCAGGTTAAATCAGATTACATAGAATATGTTAAGTTTGGATGCAATGTTAGACAAATGCTCTTGTTTGTAGACTTGGCTGGTTTTGTTCTCTCAAGCTATAGGTATAGGCTTAGCTTCAGCTGAGGTTTAGTAGTTTTAGAGTAGGGTTTGTCTAGGTTGGATTTGGATTGCTTCAGGACATCATTTGCTTGAGCTTCTTATTCATGCAGGCTGGAAATATAGAGGTGCCCATTTTAATTCCCTTTCAAGCAATAACAAAAGAAGTAATTTCTGCGATATTAACAATAAGACATTGGCTTTCCATGCAGAACCTATGGTCTTGAATAAGAAACACTATTTTCTGTAATAACTCTGACGAAGCAAGCAAATCAAAATAAAATTCAATACTGCGCACACTGGAAACACAGCAAGTACCAGCACAGCATGATGGACCAATGGACACGATGACCCAACACCGTTTTGAAGGACATCTGCGCGAAAGTAAAATTAATTGCCTACCTTCCGTCCTCATATAGGGAAAGGAAGGAAGGAAGAAAGGAAGGAAGGAATTTCTGCGTGCAAAATTTCAGCGCTCAGTTCCAGCTGGCAAATCCCCAGGTTGTGGGTACTGGCAAGACCGCCTTGCACAAGAGAAACCTCACAAGTGCTCTGCGAGAAAAAAAAAAAAAAAAACGCATAAAACCCGAGTGTAGCTCGTCCAGCTATCCCAGGCATTTCCTTTCCGCCAAAATAAAGAGGTCACGAACTTCTCTCTTTCAAAAAAATAATAATAATAAATGATAAAAAAAGCCAAACAAAAAACAACAGCGAAGCAAGGATGAGGTTCAGAGAAACATTCCTAGGCTCTTTTTGCCGGCTCTCAAAATCCACGGTGTGTGCACAACTTGTTAAGGGAAAGGTCTCGTATTTTCTTGTCTGCCTTCTTTTGTTGCAAATTTCAATTTCCCGGGAGGAAAAACACGGCGAAGAGGATAAGTATAAAAATAAAACGTGCGAGGGCGTGAGATTTTCTGGAAAACATGGGATGAACAGCTGCAACGACCTGGGTGCTGATTGCCGGAACAAAAGAAAGAAAAAAAATTTGACATTCACATCATGTCCTTTGTACAAACTGTGACAATGAATCCCTTGTCACCATTTTTCTCTGCCTTTGAACCACTGAAGCAAAATAGCCAGAGGTTCTCTTCCTCATTCTAAATCCTCTTATAAACAGGTCTTTGTGACCCGAGTCATGGTGTGAATGAAACTCCGTAACTAAAGTGAACTTGTTTAGAAGAGTAACATTTACAGGTAGTAATCATACATTTTATGCGATTTGAATCACGCTGGGAATGAATCACAGTTCCTGTTGTTTAGGATGGATGATGGCAATAAATCAATTGGGTTGACTGTGCCTTAATGTCCCAAGAACTTATCATTCAAAAAGTTTTTTCCCAGCATGAGCAGATAAATACATGCTGGCCTATAGTTCATTCTTATAGAGCACTTATGCTGCAATAAGCTAACTTTTGTTCTCATTTGATTTTTTTGTATGAATGGAAATGAATAGAATTAAAACTGTATTATATTCACTTATTCTAGTAATGAGGAAACCTCTTATAAGATTGACTTTTAAAAGTTGGACATTCAAGGTCAAACTTATAACAGTGTCAGATGTTGTTGACATCAGTTACTAATAAAAGAATATTATTAAATTCCACAAACTGTGACCTTTGAGTTTTTAATTCTAACTCAAATAAAAATTATTCCAATTACAGTCAACCCCAAATGTTGTCTGAATTAAATACGTTGTCTGATGTCAGACAAAACACGTTTCAGACCATTCGTTTAAGTTAATTATCTTTTAACTTTTAGAAAAGATAGACGGTAATGTCATTAAAATTTAGTTGTTTTGTCTGTTATGTGGATTTAGTCTGTTGCCCAAGAGGGAAAACCACCTCCAGAGGCAGTCTGTTGTGCAAAAATCTGTTGTGTTGGAGGTCTGCTGTGCCAAGGTCAACTACTTTTGACTTTCATTTCCATCTGTCATATTACTTCACACCAGAACTGAAGTATGAGTGTATGACTCACTAAAATTGTGAAAAAATTGGGAAAAGTTGAATTTACAGTATACAGCAGTACTTGAGTATGATGAGATCACTCCTTTTTGGTCTTGTGGCAGGTGCTCAAGTGAGTAAAGTAAGTCTTCTTGTACAGATATGCAGTATTTAACCTACCATTTATTACTGCCATAATTAAATGTCAACTTAGGTAAGTGGAATGGTATGTCTTTTGTAATGTTTTTTTTAGGAAAGTACAGTACCCAAATTATTGAAAGCTATGAACAATGTAGGTATGCTTAGGGAATATTTAGGCTTCTTAGTGGTCTTATATTTCCAAAAATAGTGATTACAAGAGAGAAACATTGAACAAATCTTTGAAAATTGTGCTTATCTTTGAACTTACACATACCTTCCCAAAAAATATCTATTTTACATGTCTCATGTATTCTTGTATGACCAGAATTTCCTTGTGCTTGTAACCTTTCTTTTACTTCATATAGACTGCATGGTTACCATGATTGATTTTTAAAATATTCATTATATTTTTGCGCAGGTTTGAGAGGGAGATGACAGACAAGGATGTGCTTGACAAGCTCATTTCAAACTCCACCTACGACACGTCTCACGCAGGAGGAAGTGGACCACTCACTAGATGAAGAAAGGTTGGCTGAACCTTTACATTAAAAACGAAAAGTACTAAAGACTTTACAGGTTAATCGGACTGCAAAGGACAGTTTCTTAAAGGCTGATGAGGTCCAAATATAACTGAAAATGTCATTTCCTACATGTCCACTCTATGTCAAGCATTATGGTGGAAGAAGCTCTGGAACAAATCTGGCAGTTACTAGACCATCATAGACTGCACCACAGCTATATAAATACAGTAAAATCTTGCTACAGTACCAGAAATACCCTTACAATACAACTTTCAGTATAACAAATGCTTTCTCAAGTCCTGGCAGAAAGCCCATGGAATAAATGCTAAAAATCTCAATATGAAGGAACTTTTTAATCCCAGTATAACAAACATATTTTTATGAACCTTTCTTAGATTTTCCAGGATTAAATTCTCTGACTAAGGCAGGCACAGTCTGAAATTTCAAATCCAAAATCATGAGACTGACTGGTTCTTGTACTGTACCATAAATGGAAGCTGCAATAAATGACAAGCATGCTTCCAAGTAATTTCAACAACCTTTCAACATAAAATTAAGAGATTTTCACATCACCCTAGAATGAAGAGAAACAAAGAGATTTGTACATTCAATGGAACTAATGATTCATGTTAATGTTTCCTAAAAGATCACTTAGTTTTTTATTTATTGAAGAAAAGTGTGAGGATGCCAGAAAAGTAACATAAAATAGATTAAAGGCAGGCCTCATGTGATTTTTTCTTATCTTAACTTTTGAAATTTTTTTCACAGTATAACAAATTATTCAGTAATTTATATGATCTGGCAAAGGAAGCATGGACAATGCATCATTGACATTTGCATTTTTTTTAGGAGATCACAGTTTTCAAACTTGATACAACATCTGAAAAGGGCAAAAAAGGAAGATCTTGGACAAAATGCATGCAGGTTTAATTTGGAACAATGTTCACAGTCTTCATTCTGAAAATATTGTTACAACAAATCATTTGTTGAATCAAACTGTTTCAGAAGTCCCCAGGATTTTGTTCTAATGAGATTTTACTGTACTGTAAGTTATAACCAACTTTTCTGAAGTCCCCAAAAGTTTTTTGCTGTGTTATTTTACAAATCAGGAGTTTCTGTGAGAAAGAAACGCCATATGTAGGCTTTGAGAAATTGTATACAGTATTTTTGAGAAGAAACTGCGTGGTTAAATTCTAATTTATGAAGGGGACCTAATTTAACAACAGATTTCCACTGGTCGAAATTTTTCCTCACCAGAATAGCAATGCTTCATCTTTTTCTTATTTCTCTGCATCAATAAAATGTTTTGCTTCATTTCCAACTATTTCTGAAACCCTTTTCTAACCTGGAACTCAAGATAATCTTCAACCAGTGAATATAAGGTAGGTTAACGTTCGCGCCGAATTTTATGCAAAAATAAAGCGCAGGTTTTCATATTTTTGCACCCGGTTTGGCTGAGGCTTCCGCAACTCATAGAGTAAGACCACATCTTCCGATGCTCGTCCTGTCTGAAGATCATGAAGATTGATGATCTCAGTGGCTCAGGCTCCTGCTATTTTATTTTTATTTTATTTCTTTTCGCTGGGTCCTGAGGTTTTTAGTATTTATTTTTACTTCGTTTTTGTGTTTCTCTGATGGTTCCGCGTGATTGCTTGGCAGCAGTAGAGGAAGCGTTCCAAGTTCATTTTGAAGCTCATTTTCAGTGCCACCTGTAGGATAGATTTTGTCAGCACTCTGAGGAAATACAGAGGGTCTTCCTGATGGGTGGAATTTCTGTGTTGATTAGGTCTTAAGGAAGTTTCATGGTCATTAACCCTTGGGCAGCAAAGTTGGACTATTTTTTCGAAATTTTGTTACACCTCAGGGCAGAAAATAAAAAAAGGGCAACAGGGATTTGAGGACAAAGTTGGGGAAAAATCCAATTATTTTTCTTTTTTCACAGAAAAATTTCATGGGAAAATGAAAAAAGCCTATGCTAAGAAATGGGCTCTTCTCGGATTAATCCTGACTTTGCCTCAGCCCACCTGGAAGGTCTTTTCTTACCTTCAGAAAAATTAAAACGCCACAGCATACAAAAATAATCAGATTTTGGCCGGTGATGGGAAAGAACCCTCCGCCGTCCAAGGGTTAAATTTCTTCTTCTCAAGAATGTAAACCCTGATCTGAATAGATGTTCCAACCAAAAAATAATGTAGATACCATTGGCATACAAGTTGGACAAGTACCCTTTTGAGTGAGGAAGGGTAGTTTTCCTTAGATATGCAAAGCTAGAGTTTCTCATGCATGCCAGCATTGTAATGAATAAGTCCTCCACAAATAAAGATGGAAATTAAGTTGAGAAAAACAGACTGGTTTTGCAAATAAAACACAAGAATTTGGTTGGGCTGTGACTGGGGTGAAGAATCACCCTATTATTAGGTTGTTGTACCTCAGTTTTTAGGCACAAGTTTTAAAAGAGATTTTGATTCTTGCAAGAGTCAATGACAGAAGAACACACGCAAATGCCCAAATTGGAATGAATGATTTTTGCTGATTTGGGAAAACAGGAAAACTGTCCTTCAAGGACAAAAAACAGCAACAGGATTTTAGCAATAAAATGCAGCTTTGAAGGCTCAGAAAAGAAATGTGAGAACCAAGGTCTTCCTAGATTCTCACAAAGATGGAATGAAAAAAGAGTCTTTACTAAGAATTTGGGTTCTCATCTGATTTTGGCATGTCAAATTTAAGGAAGCTATTTAATTTTTGCAACAAGCATCTTCAATCAAAAAGTCATTTGAATGCTGGATTTTGGTGGTCCCAGTCCAAACAAATTTGATTGAGTGATTGAATGCAGAAATGGTTATTATCCTCTCAAATTCTTATAATTACAAAACCTCTAAAATAAAGAAGGGACTTTGATATTCACTTGAGAAGCAGAAGACAGTAGCGGAAAAAGATTATTGGATGCTACATGTTTGTAAGTCCAGAAAATATTAATTCCCAATAATTTGTATTGGACTGAGCCTACATTCAGGCATTACTTATTTTTTTAAAGCTTCAATAGTAAAATAAAATTCAAAAATAAAATGTCTACCTATAATAGTCAACAGTTTAGAGAAATGTATTCAAAGATCAGTAAAGTATTATATTTGGCAAGCATTATATGCATGTTAAAGGAATGTATTCTGGAACCATTCAAATATGAGTAAAATGCGAATGTGTCAGGAAGCGTTATTTTAGTCTGCTTATTATAGAGATTAAGTGCAGATGAAAATAATAAAGAAATAAAGCGGTGGTGACGTGCTGCTGTCTCAATACTTCATCAGAATGTTTCTCTTTCAACCTTTCTCTCTGGAAATATTTCCAGAATGTCACTCTTAACATGTGCCTACTTTCACAATATTTTATGCTTGACATCCTTCTGCACTTTATGCAATTTCAAGTAGCCTAAACCGAATTTTCAAAAGTTCTCTTCTATGAAGGTTAGTTATGTTTACTATTTGTTTACTGTGTGCGTTTCACAAATAATCCATATAGAATAATAAGCTATGACATGTTTTATTTAAACTGTTGCAAATTAGTCGTTACATACAGAGAAATTGCTCAAGCTTTTGAAACAATTTGTGGCCTTGAAATAAAAACTTGTGTTTCATTCTCTCTGCCATAAATTTTTAATGCTTCACTTTCATCCCAAGGTTAAATTGCACTAATAGCGTGAAATAATCTGACCTAGCTTGGCAAAATTGAGTGTATTGAAATTAGACTTTCCTGCATCTTAGAAGACCTTTATATGTGGCTGTTGTTTGTCAAGTACAATATATGAATTGGAAGAACTCTCAATGTTGTTTACAGAGCAAATATATTAAGCATGTTTCATATCACAAACATTGCTATGAGACACATTTTCTATAAATGCTCTTTCACCCAAAGGTTTTGCACATGAAAAATAACTAACATTCATAAGAAACCAGTCTGAGTCCTAAAAAAAAAAAAAGGCTGGGATGCCATGCATTCAGTGAATAATGAATCCAAGAAGTGTCTGCCTCTTGCATCCAGTACTGGCTAATCTGGGCCTCATGTTCTTCCTTCCTCTTTGTTTGTCTTTTCAGCTAGAACGTGACTCAGAGATTCAAACTTTAACATTGCAATGAAACCGGGAGAAGTTTAATTTTCACCCAATAAATGTGGTTGGCCATGAGAAACTTCAAAATTTATTTTAAATTGTCAGGTCTATAAACAATGAATGTATGTATATAAAATATGTACCAAATATTTTACTAGGACTCAGTAGTCCAAATATAAGACTGAAATAGGGTGATGAACTTACCATTAAATGGAAATATATTCACTGTGAGCATCATCCCATTCTGGATTGAAGCCACATTTTGGGATGTGCAAAGCATCTTTTTAATGTCAGTTATATACTTATATGCTATCATATATTGCAGAACTTGAACATTCTCTGAAGTATTTTGTGAAGATTCACCAGATGTGGCTGAGAATCCCATGGAATGTATGAGATGGGGCCCATAACAAAAACTAAACAATAGACCCTAATTGATCATGTACCAGTGTTAAACAACAGCATCACAACTGGTGCATTGAGCCCAAGATGACCAGCAGTTGACCTTGAGTAAGTTATCACCTCTGCAGGATCACTGCTATTTTTTGAAAACACAGTATAATATTGTTACTACAAACTGATCCCAGGGACTATGGAACACAATTTATTGTAATGAAAAAATGCATTATATCAAGATTGATGGATTTATTTACAGAAGTACACTTTATCATTTGTAAAATCATTTTATTACCAAAAGAACTGTAGTCATTTGTCTCTCTTTGCAATAACTGTAAAATAAATGTCTTTCTTGAAATGGTTGAAATTGAAAATGAATTTAAATATTGGAAAATGAACTTGACACCCAAGAGCATTTGAAAAATACCACATTTTGGTGACTATATAGCTGGGGAGCACTGTGCTTCCAGACTCCTAAGACCATGGATTAATCCAGATACATTTGTTTTATGGGCTTCCTGCCAGTCAGCTAATGTAACCCGCTTTTGGCTTCCTGTATTTTTAATGTGTAATTCTCCTGGAGACTCCTTTCTTGTCTACCATCTAGGGATGATGAGCCTATGGAAATTATGGCAAGAAAATCAGGGTCCACAAATTCAGAAATCAGTACCAAAAAAAAACAAAAAATGAGTTAAAAATTTTAAAAATTTGTGACAAAAGTTTTTTATAACCAGAGCGTCTGTAGAAAATAAATTTGTTGACAAGAGACTGATTTAAGCTGTGCTTCAAGGATAACTGGCTGGACTTGGAAACCATTTTTTTAAAGCAAAATTTTGTTATGCTGAGATTTGTTGTAACAAGATTCTAATGTATTTGTACAATTTTGACCAATCATAGCTTATCCCTCAGATGGCTGCAAGTTCCTTTGCACACTGCAGAGGAGGCAGGGATTTTCAGGGATGGAGGGGGGCACATACCAGTTTCACCAAAAGCCACTAAATTAAAATGCCCATGGCCTGGGAACTTGGGAATGCCTAAAAGTTGGAAAAATCTAGGTATAGAAACTGGGTAGTCCTAAGAAATCTCCAATGTTTATCTTAAGGGTGCAGGCGAAATTTGCCGCAGTTGAACTTGCCGCACTTCAACTTGCTACTGCTGCAACTGACTGCAGCCTGAAGTGACCGCAGTCACAAGTTGCTGCTGTAAAAATTTTCATACAGCAGAATGCCTAGTTAAGAAGTGGAAGAATGTTGGAATTCCTTTTTTCCTGAAATTTTAAACAATGAAATGGCAAGTGGCTGCAATTCTAAACCGTTTAACACTATCGTCGTTCAGTAATGTCACCACTCAACAACGTCGCCGTTGAAGGTGGATGTCACTGAATAGTGTCACCGTTCAATTGTGACGTCGGCCAACACTGTCGTCGTTCAATTGACTGCAGTAAGTTGTGACAACAGCAAGTTCAACTGCTTGCAGCAGGTTGGGTGTGCAGCAAGTTAGAAAGCGGCAAGTTTCACCAACATGTATCTTAAGCTAGGAATGTGGGAAACCCATGGAGGGTTTTTTTTCAAGCAAAATTTTCCTGCAGAATAAGAGAAAAGTGGACTTTTGCTTGACTTGGAATGTGCTTCAAAAATACCTTTTTTATGATTCTCATTGCTTTTGGGCACAACATTTTTTGACAATATCCCAACTATGCCTAACAAGGGTAAAATATAACATCACCAGAAGACTTTAAACAGCTTTATTTATTAGATTTGTATAATACATGTCTACAGAAGTTTGAACATCATGTCCAGGTGTTGATGGGCACCTTAAAATTGTAAATACTGAAATATTAGTGGGCCATTAACTTAAAATAAATTCTGGAAGTTCACTGAGTGCGAACAACGCATTTTCTTGCACTGCTGCTTCATCTCTATATATAAAGACTATTTTAGCCAGCTTTCCAGAAGAAGCCCAGGAAGTAATGCCTCACCTTCTGTCTCCGCCTTCTCTTGTATATTTTCCTCTTGTCTGAGGTATTGAACATATTCCAAAGACGTCGGTAAATCGAGACAAGCCCATATTCTTCCCCAAGTGTGGTAACTCTAGTCCAAGGGCTTTATGTGGGCTCTCTGGCCCAAGGAAAGCAAAAAAAAAAATAAGGATAAAATTATTCCGTCCCGAGGCTTTGCTGAAATTTGGGTTGCAGATTTATTCCTTCCGTCCGCTTCATCCTCTGTTAAAAATGGAGATTTTTCTGCAAAAAATTGCACCCATTTTTCTACTCTCTCTCTCGCTTTGCCCAAGTGTCTTTTTCGTGCAAATTCGCAATTTTCTTTAGATGTATTTCTCTTCCTTGACATGATGCAGCACATCGCAAGCTGATGTTGGTCCAGAAGCATGCGTCAATTTTTAAATAAAAAAAAAGACAACGTTTAGGAAAACCCTTCTCGGGTTTTCCGTTTTATATTGGCGAGAAAAAACTTGCAAATAAATAAAATATATTTCTGGCCCATTCCACAAATTCATGGGACCCGTTTGCATTATTTAGGGGTTCCTATTCCGTCCAGAAATTCGGGCCAGTTTCCGGAACTGCAGCTCTTCCGAATTTTTTTCTTCATTCTTACCTTTTTTATTAAAAAAAATTTTTTTTTGCTGCTCCCTCATCAGTAATTCATGACCTGGGGTTCTCCGAACGACCCTCTGTGGGCGTGTTGTGATTAAAAGTGAGTGAAGAAATGCCTTGTGGGTCAGAAAAGTTTTATTTTACGAAATAATCCGTGTCCATGAAGGATCTCGCCTGAAGGCAATTTCCTGGGAAAGGAAACAAACATGGGTCATTCTAAACAGTGGAATTTCAAGGGACCAGCAATTATATGTGCCTTATGCTGGAGGTTTTGCTTTACCCAGTTTAAAAGTTATAGAGAGATTACTATTATTAGGGAACCAAGGATTTTTCTTGAGAGAAACATGGAAGAATTGCACAAAAATTGTAAATGGTGATATTCTGGGCCTTAAATTGTTTTTTAAATGAGTTTACAAGATGCTGAACTTGGAGGCAGGGGTTCATTTGCCCAATTAAGTCCTTCATATCAGTCCAAAACACATCTAATTTTCTTTTGCATTGCGTTCCTCTTACCTGTGTCAAGAAAATAATTGCAAAAAGGCCTTAGATAATTTGACTCAGGGAAGTTTGAGAAGAACAGCCTTCCAGTTTGAGAGATTCTTGATACATTGTTTCTAAGGGAATTTGATATATTGTTTCTAAGGGGGGACATTGACAGAAATTTTATTCAGGGACTTAGTATTGACTATTGAACTAGGTTGGAGTAATTGAGGTTTAAGTGCATGTGCAGTGCGTGTCTGGTCAGCCACCGGTTGGTCAATTCACGGTTGCGCACCTGCCGGTTGTCAAGCGCCAGTCAGTCCAACCGCCAGCCAGTCATTGGTGGTAGGATACCATTCTGCTCACTGAATTCTGAAAAAAAATCAGCATGATTCTTGTCACCCAATTGTTTGGGTGCCCTGACCATTGGGTGACCAAACCACAGTTTGGTGGGCTTGGGATTGGCAAGGCCAAGGACTGCCCTGGCTGGCGGTTAGACGGACCGGCGCTTGATGACCTGCGGGTGCGCAACCGTCAATTGACCAACTGGCGGATGACCCTTGTACCGTGCAGTGTGACCTCAAGTTGCCAACAATTGGTGCTTGGAACTTATCCCAATATGAGAATGTATCCACATGTTTTTTCTTGTTTTTCAAGCATAGACTTCAACGGGACCTCATTTAACTGGTTCTCCAGTTCATCAAAAACCACTAACAAATCCCTCAAAGATTCAAACAAAATGCATTGCTCAACTTAAAGATGCAAAATATAAATGTGCAGAAGAAAACCACACAGAAACTAATCTGGCATCAAAAAGAACCCCAAAAGCAAAAAAAATTTCAGTTCTTGTTATACTATATGCACAGCAGATCATGGAAAATACTTAAAAAAAGAAGCACAAATAATTAACTTGATTTTTTATTATTTTAATTTCAGTAAATATGTAACAAAATTCACTTTTAACTTCTGTAAATATAAATATCTCAATCTGTCAAGAAATATCCAAATTCTAAAAATTGAAATTTTCTATTTTTCTAAAAATTGTTGTAAACGTGTCTGATGTAGATCAATATTTTGCCTCAGGATGTCTGTTAAGATTTTTAAAAGTACATTCAACCCTTGGTTAACGTTCCATTTGCTGAACGTTTTTTTTGCATGATGTTCCTGGTTGTATGACAAAAATCTCCTTGCTCAACATTCTGAAATCTGCACAAAGTTCTGCAGTTGTGCGGAATTGCTGTTCACTTTTTGAAAATTTATCCGCAATATGCATATCCATACGTTTTTCTGTTTCTCCTTTTTGTTGTTTACATTTGATAATTCCCAGTGAGCAAGAATTAGTCCAATTTTACTCCAAAAGTCCTCCAAATATCACTTGGTGTCCTAGATTAATCCAAACTTTGTCCACATACATCTAAAATTAGTCCACCTCTGTCCGCAGAGTGTGGGGTTGAGAGAGTGCGAGGGGAGACCCGAGCGTAGCATCCTTGCTTGGGCTCCACATACGCAAAAGTTACAACACGCCACCAGAACCAAGGTCCTGAATGGCACCCGGTTACCGCCTGGCGGAACCGGGTGAGGAGATTACAATCAGACTAATGAATCGTGAATTCTGTGAGGCTCCGAAGCCGTCACTCTGTGAGTTGCCTGGCGTATGTTTGGTTACTAGCAAATTTGCTGATTTCCTTCCTGAGGACTTGTCTTGTGTGTGACTTGTGTGTATGATTGAGATATCTTAAGGATTCTGATCTTGGTTCTGTTTCTGGGCGTTGTGTGTGCACTGTAATTACTTGTCTTGTGTGCGACTTGTGTGTATGATTGAGATATCTTAAGGATTCTGATCTTGGTTCTGTTTCTGGGCGTTGTGTGTGCACTGTAATAAACGAGTGCTTAAGGGACTCCCTTCAGGAGGATCCGGCCTCCTAAAGGCTGCGAACGGTTTATACTTATTTCCATAAGGTCTTTGTCATTATCACCTGACAAAATTGGTGGCCAGTAAGGGGGACATCTCTTACCATCTCGACGAAGGGTGACATTGTCCTCACCCAAGAAGATCTGCCCTCCATTTGGGAACGTTCCTCCTAAGGCGCGCAGCACCGCCTGCATCTCCGTTTGGAATTGCGTTGCAAGATGCCTCGCCAGGTCACGCTCCCGCGTGGCAATCTCTCCTTCAACCTCTCGGAGCCGGCGACCAACCACCTCCGCGGCATCCACCGCCACGGCCATCTTGTCGACTGACGCCTGCACTGCGTTCAGCCGTTCCTGTGCGGCCTCCGCTGCCGCCACATCCCGAGCAACCTGCGCCTCCAACTGAAGCCGCCAAACGTTGGCTCCCCCCGCCGCCGCAGCTACAGGCAACAGCGCTATCAGCTGCTGCAGCTCAACCTCCTGCAGATTGACGAGGCGGGCAACGTTCGCCGCTGCCGACGCGCTTTGCACGTCCACCACCGGCACCTCCGGAACGGCTGGCGGCTCAGCAGTAGCATCCATGGCTCCAGGCAGCGCCCCCTCCGCCACAGCGGCAACGACCGCGTCACCGGCAGGCTCGGCCTCCGTCACCACATCTGAGATGGCGCACATTGGCAAGTATTAAGAATCAGAGAATGAGCAGGGTGGGATACCACGTACCTGATACGGCGCCCTCTGAGGCGTCCTCTTCCGATGCGCGGCGTTTTGTTGCGGCGGGATGGTCTCTGCTCAGACCTCGCTTCCTCTGCGACTCCATTTTGTCTAACACTGACGTTTTGTCTTGTTTGCGTCTTTCGATGTCTTGTCCGGGTCCTTGCCGTGGCACCTTCGTTGTCTTGTCTTCCGTCACGATCGGGTGTTTGCTTTTGTCATCTTTCTTTTTAGCGCAAGTATCTTTCCTTTTTTTTTGGTTTTGCGCGATTGTGTCGTTTTGTTGGTTTTACGCGCTGGTCGATGATCTGCAATGGAAGAAAGACAACTACATCAGCACCCTGGACACCCGTCACTTGCATGGGTTCATGAGCACTCTGCGCCTGCACACAACAAACGCGATGACTTTCCTCATACAAGACCTATCTCCGCTTGGGAGAAGGTAGGGAGCAACAGTACCGGCGTGACGACTTTCCGCGCAATAGGGCCTGCCTCCGCTTGGGAGAAGGTCGGAAGTAACGGTACCCCCGCGATGACTTTCCGCGCACCGAGGACCTACCTCTGCCTGGGAGAAGGTCAGAGCTCACGGGACCAACGCAATGACTTTCCGCGTAACAGGACCTACCTCCGCTTGGGAGAAGGTCGCAAGCAACAGTACTGGTGCGACGACTTTCCGCGCAATAGGGCCTGCCTCCGCTTGGGAGAAGGTAGGAAGAAACGGTACCCCTGCGACGACGTTCCGCGAACACGGACCTGCCTCCGCTTGGGAGAAGGTCGGCAGCAATGTTACCCACGGATCCTGACAGCGACAGGAGGCCTCCGCGACAACCACCTACGATTCAGGGTAAGCCTACACCAAACCCCACCGTCTTTCTTTTCCCCAGGGGGCCCCCGCCTGTGCAGTTCCTGTTCAGGAAGCCAGCTCAAAAAACGCCACGAGACGCCGATGGGGATACAACCAGCATCACCCGCGCCGGGAATGGCTGAAACGGGTAACACTGCAGAATTTTGACAAGTATTTTGGGACACAGGGAGTTACACAACACTTGACATATGACTTTTGACACTTTTTGAAATTGACCCTTGTTCCTACGCACTTTTCGGGAGATCCGCCCTGGGCGACTTCCCCAAACTGAATGACTGACTAATCCGCCTCTCTGTTACAGGCGTCGATGCGCATGCGCGCCTCCATTTTCTCTGTCCATTGCCAGTTGAGGACGCTGCGTGCCCTCGCTGGCCAATCCCAACCGCCCTCCCAGGCCCCCGCGGAGCAGCGACATCTCTGCAACCCCGACTTTGGGGTCCTTTGGATCCCTCCAGCCATCGGCCGTTGGCATCCAAAGGGGGGGGATTTTGTGGGGTCGAGAGAGTGCAAGGGGAGACCCGAGCGTAGCATCCTTGCTCGGGCTCCACATACGCAAAAGTTATGACGCGTCACTGGAACCAAGGTCCTCACTAATATCCTCACCCGGTTCCGCCAGGCGGTAACCGGGTGAGGATATTACAATCAGACTAATGAATCGTGAATTCCATGAGGCTCTGAAGCCGTCACTCTGCAAGTTGCCTGGCGTATGTTCGGTTACTAGCAAATTTGCTGATTTCCTTCCTGAGGACTTGTCTTGTGTGTGACTTGTGTGTATGATTGAGATATCTTAAGGATTCTGATCTTGGTTCTGTTTCTGGGCGTTGTGTGTGCACTGTAATAAACGAGTGCATAAGGGACTCCCTTCAGGAGGATCCGGCCTCCTAAAGGCTGCGAACGGTTTATACTTATTTCCATAAGGTCTTTGTCATTATCACCTGACACAGAGCTCCAACAATTGTCTAGATTTCTTTGGATGTGTGCGGACTACTAGTCCGCACACATCCAAAACAATTCCAATGCCCCTGCTGATCCCCAGGAGCACTCAACTTTTTGGATGTGTGCGGACTACAAGTCCGCACACATACAAATAATTGAGCCACAGATGGGGCTTGTGTGGACTCAGAAGTCCGGGTGAGTCCGCCACAAGCCCAAAATTGAGGTGTTGCTGGCGGAATTGGTTTTGCTGGCAATTCCGCCAG
>CAJPEX010001340.1:0-52647 GCA_905338405.1 Notodromas monacha | reverse complement strand
GACCTTCTATTCATGTGAGGCGGGATGTGGAATGAAAAGACGTACTTTTCGGTCGACTCCGGGCATCCGGCAGAAGCTGGTCGGTGTCGCTGTCGACGGTGCACGACACTAGCATTTCTGCTGGAAATAATCGTCACACCCGGATTTTTCCTATGAGAGGAAAGTCGTTTGCCACGCCCCATAAATTAATCTTCCGCACAGAAACGAAACTATTTCCACGCCAGCACCGGATCTTTACCATTACCATCGCACCCAAACGCGTTTAACGAGTTTCTGCTCGAACTTCTGAGTCATCACTGATCACTTTAAAGGTTTCTGGCTCCATATACAGTGATGTTTTCAGCTGGCGACCCGTGATGCTCAGGATTCCATTCTTCACCCAACAGTTACATTAGAATTAACGAGGTTCACGACGACATTCTTGTGGATGACGCAATTTTCTAATGGAGAACCGACGCCAAATATTTTTTGTATTCCGAAGAATTCAAGGTCACCAGCTATTTTGAACCATCTCTACTCCGAAATTCTAAAGAAGACAAGCATCAAAAGTATCGTACATTAAAGGCTGTTCAATACAGTCAAATTCATCGCGGACATGGATAATTATAAATTTATTTCTCCTTGCTTGTGGAACAGGTCACATTTCAAAATCGGGTTTGCCTTCGAATATCTCTGATGCACAGTACCGAAATAGGTACAGGTTTGACTGTAATATTTTCAACACAAACAAATAAACACAGTTACTGAGATTAATTCAAAGGCGATGTTCCAAAACTTGCAACAGTGCCCTTCGGTTTAATTTTTGGAATACGTTTCCGAACACTGATGATTACAGATTAATTCAAGTCAGGTTTCAATCTTGAAATGTTGTTCTTGTAGCTCCTGAAAAGCATATACACTACGTAATTTTCTCGAGTTGGTGATGCATAAAAATCAGTTTCTTGCGAAAATCTTGATCGCCTTGAATGACGGTGTTTCGTAATAAATTATGGTCGTTATTCATAGTACCAATTCCTCCTCAATGCGCTCGAACTCGTTCACAATTAAAATAGGTACCAATAGTAAATGTACAAATCACGGAATCCTCTTCGGTTACAAAAAATTAAGAATTATGATCCTTGATCAATTTAATTTAAGCTCAAATTCTAAAAATTCCATACCGCCAACTCGACAGAACCGATACGTCAGATTCGCAGAAGTCGTCGACGTAGAAAACCCAGGGATACGTTTATTTCATGGGCTTATCAGTCAAGTTCTAAAGAATCGAGTTACTGAAACGGGTTCTCAGAGTCATTCAACTTACACCGATATGCGACTCGTGGCAAGTGTCAAATGACACATTTAATATCTGGCAATACTTGGCGTTTAACGGACGCGGGCTTATCACTCGACGTGCGATGTGGAGTACGGTAAAGTAAGGTACAGTACTGCACTCCAGGGTTTTCAAACTATTCAGCAGATTTTATTAAAACTAAAGCATGTCAATGTAATACCTGCGTACGAATAACATTGGTTTCCTACGTTTAGTTCATCAAAACAGGCAAACCTTTTCCAAGATTGCTTAAAATAACAATCATTCCTCGCAATGTTTGCAAACCCTTTTTTACGTGACCAAGTACTGTATTACCTTCTATTTTCAATTGAACTGAATGACCTGCATAGTATTCCATTAGCATTCCATAATGGAACACCACATTGAGATTTTAGGAAAAATGTTTTCTGTATCCTTGACTGAATACGTGCATCCAAAATTACAGTTGTGCCTGTATATTTGAAAGAAAACGCTAGATCCATTCCAATGGGAGGTAGATATTTCGAAAGGGATAACAAAAACGATGGAACAATTTAGATATTACAGTATGTGGATTTCCTAACTATTTATTTTCAGATTCGGGAATGGAATATCCCAAAAAGTCTCTTGTGTGAAGTAGATGGAATGGCTAATTGGAATAATATTTGAAAAGGGTTTGCTGTAACATTTTATCATTATTAAATTATCAAATTAATTTACGGTCTGCCATTAAAAAATAATATAGTAGATAAAACGCTTATTTCATCGTTTCCTTCTACACAGACTCTGGGACAGGGTTCAGGAATACTTTGGATAATTTTCTTAAATATTCATTTACGTGTTATGCCCTTCGTTCAATTTCCACAGAACTTCATTGCAAAAATAAATTCTCCTGCAGACCAGGAATACTTGGCCTATTCCACTTCAGGTGGCTCAAGGGCATACAATACTGAAGTTTATAACGTTCGTATCATATTTCGAACACTCGAAAGCAGCTACGAGATCACGTAGAAACATATTTGAATTGAATTAAATCTTTTCCAATTACACGCGTCTTCATTGCGTTGATTTATCGTAAATAAAAGTGAGTACAGTTTCAAAGAAAATTTCTCAATTAATTTCTTCAGAGAGACGAAAAAAAAAGGTTTATCGTCGTCGAACTCAGAATCGAAGGCCAACCCCAGAAAACCCTAGAAGACCACGAATGCGGGCGTAGGATTTAATAGTTTCGAGTGTTCGAATAAATGGGCACCCTTCAATTGAAAGATAATTTTGAAAGGTATACCGAGCAGTCGGGATATTTGGTTTAAAGAAAAATTGATTTAGAAGCACGCACAATAATGAAATTTCTCAGGCAGACTTGAGTCACGTGTGTTCGAACGAAACAAAATCGAACATGTTCAACTAATTTGCAAAAGAAAATTTCCACAAATTCTACATTATACTGTACTGTACTTTTCTTCTATTTTACCTTGCCTTTACCATGTGAACAGAACGCGTAAATAAAGTTCGGATCAAGTCCTGCACCGTTTTCACAGCTTTTCCTTTTTTATTACCCGAACGCACGGGGGAACATTATGTAAGGCTCTGGGGTCGCGTGGGCAAAGTCATCGACTGAGGCACACGGGACAGAGGATTCGGCAAAAAAGGAAAAAAGGCAGGCGCCAGTAGGACGCGGTATGCTGGCACGAGAGTGAAGAAGCCGGATTTCCGCGGCCGCGATGCGATGAGAGAGTCCTGCGCAAAACGCTGACGTTGATATTGGCACACCGCAGCGCGCGCCCCGTCGAAGCGAATTTTTGCGGCGCTACGAACACTGGCGTCGTCGTCTATATATGCGGGGAACTCCACTGCAAGTTTACAGACTACGGTATATTCCGTGAAAAAAAAGAAAAGGCTTACTTTTCTAGCCTCGTCATGGACGTGATGAATTTATTTTTTCGTGGAGAGGCTCAACTCGCTCGCAGCGACAGTAAATAGGGAAACAAACACAAAAAACTTTCATGCTGACTGGATTGATTCACTAGACTTCGATTTCTCGGAGCCAACTGATATAGATTTTTTGATGTGGGAGTTCTCAAAATTTTGGAAGGAAGATAAACTTCCTTGAGACAATTTCATAAGAAGGTTCAGTTTCCGTCAGGATTTCATTGCTGCTTGGGACACTCGATCGAAATATGACTGAATTATCGTTCGGAAAAAATTCTCGGCGTGCTTTTTATTATTAATATTTTTTGAAAGAATATTTTAATCTATACAATTTTTTAAAATTATAATTCTCATTTTATTTGCATGGAAGTTAGCACAAGCGAGCCAATGTAAACGTCAGTTTTTGCCACAATTTCGTCAGGGTGCTGAAGAGACGTTTCTTGGCGAGATCATAAAACTGCTTTATTAATTTTCTCATCGAGAGCACGACACAGATTTTAACTTTTCATGCGCTTGTATAGCAAAAATAAAAATTGTCATAATCGCTAAATTCCATCTCATCGATAGGATATTTAATTTGAGTTTCATATTACACGCCGAGAGTTCAGTATATAAACGAGATTTCTAGTCCTTTGATTCCTTTTTGAACGTGACAATATAAGTTAGGTGGAGGTAATATATGGCATTTCGACCTTCTACACAAGTATTGCGCCTTAAAGAACTACTCTAATATTTTATTATTAAAAGTGTAGCTGAGAATGACACAGATTTTAATTTTCCATGCGCTTGTAGCAATACTAAAAACCAACATAACCACTAAATTCCAAATCTTTTCGATACGATTTTTAACGAGTTTCATATTACATGCTTGGGGTTCAGTGTGAGAATGACACAGATTTTAATTTTCCATGCGCTTGTAGCAATACTAAAAACCAACATAACCACTAAATTCCAAATCTTTTCGATACGATTTTTAACGAGTTTCATATTACATGCTTGGGGTTCAGGATATAAACGAGATTTTCGAAGGAAACTAATGAAAAACTCGGACTCTTGTATTCAATGCACCTTCAGCATTAGGGTGTGAACGATTCAAAAAAAAAAGAATTTGAATAAAACATGATTGTGCTGATGATGAGAGCCTGTATAAGACGACCCAATTAATGCTCAGCATTTTGCCATAAACAACGGCGATGCCCCGCACAAAACCTTGAAATTTGCAGAAGAATAGCAAGACAAGTGACAAATTACGAATGCAATGACGAATTTCCCGCAGATTCCCGCATGACCGTGAAACGCAATGTGCAGGAGAAATGCATCTCATCGCTTATCCTTGAAGTAGACCCACATTAGGAAGAGTGGTTGCATCTATTTTTGCTCGAAATCCTGTTACGAGCTCCGACGGAGAGTGATAATGCATTTGCCATATGGAAGGTCGGAGCAGCTCAAGAAAGAAGCCCCATCTTTCTCCTTTTTTCTCCTGCCACCACTGGAAATCCTCTTCATCCGCCCATAAAGGAACTTCTTATTGTGACTAGGAAAAACTTCTTTTGGTCTTCCATCGACGCGTTCGCTTTCTGCGATGGAGACGCCCATCGACAAGAGGGCTATTGACTAAATCGGAATCCAATTGACAATGAATACCCAATCCCTTGCCCCATCCAAATAATATCATATTCAATAACCCGTTGTTCCCATTAAAATCCCACCAAAATTGGGATTTTGGAGGACTTTCCAGGATTATTCAAGAAATTGCAAGTAGTATGCGCCCTCACTTACAGCTGAAATTCGGAATAAACGTTTGTATACGCCACCGAAAATATTTGAAATTTTGGAGGGTAAATGTGGTCAATACAATATGAACTTGTTAATATACTAACCCGACATTTAATAAAATCTTTAACTTCGTCAGATACCACCCAGTCGACCTCACTAATGTTTTACACTTATCGACTTTATCGAAAATTTTATATGACATAACTGCTTTAGCAAGTACACTCCGGGAGAATCTTTGATGGGAGCTCCTTCTAAAGCAATATTTTTGCTTACCTTAAATTTTCAGGACTTCGTCTCTTTCTAGCCACAAAATTCTGAATAATAATTGTTGCAGAAATAAATGCATTCATCTACATTTAGAAACAAGGCTTTTGAAGTCACTGTTTGCACCAAAAGCTTGTGCATCAGTGAGATAAGAATCTGGCATGAAGGTTTTCCAGCGTCTTATCACCAAAGAAAAGTTAGGTTTATAAAAGTGAGAATATCTCAATATCTGTTAATTGGGTCAATTTTTATATGACACAAGAAACGTTGAAGAACATATTTGGCTTCTGCTTAAGATGTTGTGGAATTTTTCAAGTGTAAAATTCGCAGAGTTATTTGCTTTGGAAGTTTGCGCGTTGAGAATTGCGCCATAGGCAAAGCATCTTTTCTTTGCTGATTTTCTTTTTATTTTTGAAAGTGAGTTTTTATTGCACAATGCAAGATTGTATTTGCTGAGTGTGTGTGTGATTGTTGTCTTCATGAAACCTGTGATCAAAAACAATAAGAGAGTCCTCTTTTAACATCCAAGGAGTGAGGATGCTCCAGCTTCTCTCATTTTCTGCAGCCATAATGTAGTTTTGTACTTTTAGAATTAAATTCCCTTGGATGCTGGGTAACTGCCTCAGCACTCAGATGTCTCTTGCATCTGGAATGTTTTTAATGCAGCTTAAAATCTGCAATAAATAATAGTTGCTCATTTCTGTCACAGTGGCTTTTTGGCAAAAGTTTTCAGATTTCAAGCATCAGCCGTGCCAGAATACACTGCATGTGATTTTGGAAGAAAGCGCTGCTGCAAATATAATCGCACAAATACGGATTATTACATGCTTCCCACAAAGGCTGTATATAGTCAGTAAAATCAAGTTTGACAGGCACATCCTTTCGAATGCCAGTTCTCGCGCAATTTTTAAAATTTACATCTCCCAATAGAATACAAATTAGGTTTTTACTCAAACACCACGTGTTCTGCAGTAAAATGCACCATAAGACGTGCATCCCATTTTAATGACTCTAAACTGCAATATTTCGAATATAAGAACACCAAAATTTGAATTTAGCCACGACTTAAACCTCGATTCAACTAATTTGTTTATTCTTTCCGAAAAAAGGAATTTTTTGACACAACGGGTCAAAAGTTTCCCATTAGAATCAAGTGTAATATGCTTATCTCAATTTTCTGAAAAATTAATACCCAACTATGACGTGTATCCCCTTTTCCTCTAAATTGTGAAAAAAGATTCAAGCATGGTACAGTACTCAAGTGAATACGATTATAAATTTTTTTACGACGATCTTCTTTCTTTATAACGCAAACCTTATTGTGCACAAACGTTGAGGTGCGGATTTGAACTTTTTTTGAAGTGACACACTTTTATTGTGAACCAACCAGCCATGGTAAAGTACTTAAGCAGGAAACATTTTTTTTCTGACATTGAACAGCGTTTCTTTGTCGATCAACTAACATCAATGACTCGAAAAATGTGACAAAATAATTATAGTTCGTTTTTCTTCTGCTAATGAAGGGTCTTTTGTTCTTCGTTCAGCACTGCTGGGGGCAAGGTTCAAGTTTAACCAGGTCCGCGTGCTCTGGATGACGCAACTTCCTCGGATGGCTCCAAACACGAAACCGCAGAAATACAGCGTTGGTTTGTAATGCAAATGCAAATGGACGAATTTCCATCACTTCTTCAGAAACACGTTCCCCGTCACTTGAGACTCCAGTACCATTTGTCCTGGTCTCCGATGTCCGCGTTTCAACGCAAAAACCTCAACGAATATCGTCCGACACGAGCTTGGATCAGAGAAAATAAGGTAAAGCCTTAACTTTCTGCTTCAACAAAGTGAGAACAGCTTTCGTGTTACTCCTGGAACCGTTGGAAATGTAAAGCCCTTCCTTCTGCGCTTTAAAAGTCAATATTCCCGAGTATGATAAAGCGACGGTGCCTTTTCCCTCGCGGATTCTCGACACAAAGATGAATCTTTCCACATTTTCGAAGAAAGTACGCACTTGAGGGAAGAAGACCTCCAAGAGCGCGACGGAAAGTTGGACATCAAAGAGGAGGACTGCGAGGGCTTAGGACTCCAGACCACCTTATTCCTCGGGCTGCTCGAATAAATAAACCTGAAAGGGTTTGTTTCATACATTCTGTCCAAGAAAACAGTGTATTGATCTCTTCTACCTTATAAGTGCAGCTAATATGTCATGCGTAGTATACCGAGAATGCAGCACGAAAATAGGGTTTCGGAGCAGACGGTGCTTCAAAAGTTTGTCATGTGGGGTTGTCTATAAACTCGAGAGGAAACAATATTTTCTCCGTAAACGCATTATGGCTATTTCGATCACGTGCTTTCATTGCAAAGCCGCTGACATTAAGCCTCCAAACAATTACCATGCATTTCAGTCATTCGAAAAAACTAAAATAACGTATCATTCATACCAACCTAAACCTGATTCTACTCAAATTCCAAATTCATTCACAATCACTTTTTACCGCTGCAAATTTCTCGTGGATGAATTGCATTACTCGTTTTCTTGGGACTGATGAATTTTTGACATTTAGAGTGTGATAAAATCCTGAGTGATGCATTTTGTGCAATTATGCAAGCTCTCCTTCGCAATATGGCTTAAGATGGACCGATTATTTAACTCGAAAATGTCATGAATTGTAAGGTAATAATCATTCAGCAAAGTTAAAAAAAATCATATTTGCCAAAAATATTTTGCAGGCCATCGGCTTCGCGAAAAATGTGGATAACTTCGAATACTTGAACCTTCCGAGGTCGAAGTTTTATTCTTGAAACATGACATAATGATACGAGAGTGCGAAACAAATCAAAGTGGATGATTTTTGTAAAAATCCGTGGATTTACGCGCGAATAAATTTTTCAAACATGCTTCCAAATAAGGAAATAATTTATCGATGAGATTGAAAACCATTAGTAAGCTGATAAGTACGAACACCTAAAGTTTTTTATGCATACTGTTACTTTTTTTATGACATAACTGCTCGCAGACCAAATTTAATGCTTCAAATGCACTCTGAATACCCTTTCCAGTCAACTTTCTGAATTACTTGATCGCATTTACTTCGCTTTTTGACGTCGATTTCGTCAATTTTCTGCTGAAGTATCATTCACCATGCACAAGCACCTGTGGTATGCAAGTATTATATCTCGACCTTCAAAAAACCTCGTTGGACGAGGAAGATTCCTTGAAGAATTAGAAATAAATAAAATTACTGTAATTTACTTCTTTCCTGGACTTATTTTAAAAATCTTCGGTTGCCCAAAAAAATTCCGCAACATCTCATTCCTTTTTTTTTTTTTGGAAATGACGGGGATGCACGAAACACGAACAGCGTAATGCTCCATTACTGCGCTATTTCGAGGGAAATTATGCTTTAAAAACAGCTGTTGGCCCTCTATTAGAAGGAGACTAAAAGCATGTTCGGAGTCAATTTCCTCTTCATTTCGATCCTTATAGTGTCTTATCAGATGATGGATTCGCAAGATCGGCATCGGGTCATTGCAAAATGCCGATATATACGGCTTGACCGCGCGCGCTCTCTAGCATGTTCGGAGTCAATTTCCTCTTCATTTCGATCCTTATAGTGTCTTATCAGATGATGGATTCGCAAGATCGGCATCGGGTCATTGCAAAATGCCGATATATACGGCTTGACCGCGCGCGCTCTCGTCCCTGGCCCTCGTAAATCACAGCATATCTGCGCGATTCCCCGTCATGCAAGAAAAGCAAGAAAAGCATCACGGCATGCCGCAGTTACGACAGGTGTTCACTGTATGGTCGGCCAGCGATTTTACACGGGGCATACTCAGAATTCCGGTGCGTTTCCTCGGAATTTGAATTACATGTCATTTCCGAACGAAGGGACGACGAGGAGGTACACGCATTCCGGCCGCAATATCATATGACCATCGAAATCCGGCACAAGTTCCTCAGAAAATACTTTTGGACTTATGAAAGTTTCGCTGTCGTTGCGTATTATTTTTTTCTTCATGCAAAAAGTTGGCTTTCTCTCTTGTGTCAAAGTGCTTGGCTCAATATAGGACGTTACATTCCTCGTTTTCGGCTGTTGAACGAGTGTAATTTTCACCTTTATCATTCGCAGATGAATGGATTGTCTCTTTCGAGGATTATTTAACGAGAAAAGAGTCGTTGTACGATTTAAAAAGCTGGTTCCCGTCTCAAATAGCCTCTCATTGAAATTTGCACTTTTTTCCACCTGCTGGGCATAAAATCATACATTTACATGTATTAGACAAGTAAAGAAACAAATTTTTCAAGAATTCAACGAAGTAATCCATTTTCTTCTCGAAAGAAAGATTCCGAAAAATACATTCTGGCACAAACCTCCTGCTTTGAAGTCAAAGTCATGCCTGAAAATAATTTAGAGGAGCATTTTAAAGGGAATGCGTGTGTTTTTTAAAAACTCTATATACAAATTTGACTTTTGAATTCGAGAGCTACAGGATCTCCGGAGCAATGATGTTAACCCCAGAAGTTACTCTACTTTCTTTCGCCAAATAGTGTATTTCTGCTATTCATAAAAAGTAAACCGAGACACGGAAGAGCACGTCATTCATGAAGAATTTTCCCTCAAACGAACGCTTCCATTCATGACGAACAAAAGAGTCTTATAATTGCAAACGTTTCATTCTGTACACCCGCGCCTGATGAATTCAGCGCTTGCTTATATTCTTCCTTTCTTGCACAGCAGGCAGCAGGAATTCTCCGTGAAACGTCCCATGAAAGGGAAATTTGGCATTAATGAGGCCCCGCGCGTCCTGACACTAATAACCCGGGCGGAAAGTGAAACTCGGGCTCCGTTATTATTGCGCCGCCTTCAAACGAGTTCACCGGAAAGGATACGGGAAAATTGAAATTTATTCTCTGAAGTCGCTTAGCAAAGCGAAGCTTGTCAATTCTGGAGAAAATATTAGGATGAGAGCGTCGTACTATTCTGAAGCCCCAGGGCTTCGAGGGGAACGGAATGAGAAAACATTGATGGAGAGCTAGAAAGAAATCACTGGAAATAAACTTCAATTGTCGTTTAGAGGAAATGTAAAAAAAAAATACGAAGAGTTTTAAGTCACTGGCTTCGTCACTGCTAGTGCTTCTTCGTACATAGGAATTATTTTGGATGGATGATTTATTTCACACTATCACATGCATGCGTGTGTAGTGTGTGTTTTCTGACAACTGTTCCACGTTTTGTTCACCCATAGTAGCCTGGACTGAATTAAAAGAAGACAGCTCAGAGGATAATGATTTTGACGGAATGAAGTTTATCGACTGAAATTTTGAATTTTCATAAGTTTTCGAGCGGTCGAAGTGGTAATAACACGTAATTAAATTCACAAAATTATGCTCACCCATCTTTTTGATGACGATCTCTCTTACCCCAATTTGAACAACATATTTCAGTGAAAAAGTTCTGATATTTGCATTTTTGAGTTCGCTGTGCCGAGTAAGACGGGTTTTCTACGATGTTCTTTTTCTCAAAACGCATTCGGAGTCGAGGCTGCAATTGAAGAATATCCTCAAAACTGCCTCAAATAATTTTCAAAGTACAGTATTTTCACCCTATTCCGCGACGATTTGTAGGACCTTGCCCTCGAGTAAATTGTGCACCTGGATTTCCAGCCTATAATTTGGATAACATTTATCCTCAAATAAGATGTGCATCCCATTTTTCGTGACTGAAAATTGCATTATTATAAAAATAATACGCGCCGGAATTCGAATTTTGACTCGAATATTGAAGATTAATTCAGTTTAAAAAAGTTAGTAAAAGTTAATAACTATAACAAGCAATCTTAACCAGCTTACGAAAGTTACTTTTGATTCGTACTGTTTGTAAACTCGAAAATTTAAACAAATGGGTGGACGACACTCTCCCTGGGAGGATTTGTTTCTCTCACTCTAAAAATAAAATGTGTTTGATCAGATATGTGCATGGTACTTGATTATATGAGCATTCATACTCATGTACGACTAAGGTACTCAATGAAAGATCTCCATCGCAAAGTACCGACAAAACTTTCGAAAAAACCCTCGTATATATATCGTACAAGAAGCTCCACAAAGCTCTGCTGCCGCCTGGAATTCGCAATCGTTTCAAAATATTTTCGTTGCAGAATGATCTAACTTGAAAATTGACGAGCGTAACGTGGATCTGGTTTTTCTCTCTTTGCGACAGGGATCACGGAAACGGCAACGTGAGAATGGTTGCACAAGTAGCCGTGCATACTGGGCAGAAGCTTCTTTCTAATTTTTTGTTCTCCTCATTTCACCCTGCTTATGACGCAGTCGCCTGATGGCAACGAAGAAAACTATTTGAATATTCTTTATAGCCGATGACCCGACCAGGTCACGGGGTCACCCCGGGCCGGCGCACGAAGTTTTATCCTCATCCTCCCCTCTTTTTCCCTGGGATCCCGATCATTTTCATTTTCTTCCCTTCAACGAAATAATACCGTGCTAAGAAGTGAAACAACGCGAGCGACTTGTGCAACAGAGCCGCCGGAAACAAAACTCGAGCTCGTGACTGCGGAAGGTGAAACCAATCAATTTTCCGCACGAGCATCGAAGCAAAAATACTCGATTCATTTCTTTTTGCAGGGCTTCGTCTTCTTCGGTAATTTTATTCAAAGTAGGATCAGGAAAGGATTGCCCGTCGATCGAGGAGTCTTTCACAAATTTCGAAAAAATTAAAGCTGACGCAACGTTTTGAATGATGATATACTGTTTAGTGCTATACACTTACAGTACTTGTATTTGTATTCAGGAGGATGAGGACCTTGCTTAGTTTAAAAGACTATATCGGCGGCCTTACCAGTACTGTAATTCATTTTTGGTGTTCACTTTCTGGCTTTACTAGAACCATGTTACGGAAAATATCAACCTTACTTACTAAATATCGTTTTTAACGAACCTTTACAAAACGTTGTACGGCCAACCTTTAAACTATTGTTTTCGACCTACGACGGAGACGTTCTAAGGACATATTTTTTGTATCGTCATTTAAAAAAAATTTCGTGAGAATAATTCGAAAAAAATTTATGAACAACTCTGGAATTCCAATGTTAACTATGCGGATTTTTTTGCCTTTTCGGTTCTTTTTCAAGCATTGAGAGACACGTGGAACTAAGGCGATGTTTAAATGAAACTTATACACGCTCATACAGAAAATGATGATGCGAAGATCCCCTTTCATGATCACCAAACCAATGCAAATTGAAGCTTTAAATTGAATGACATTCCAAAGAGGGTGAAATGAGAAAATTTTGAGATATTGCTGTATTTCGAATCCATTCACTTCAACCATCCAGTTATAAGCAATAACAAGCAGTCGAAAAATTGGCGTATTTTTTTCAACCTCAGTGCCGTAAACATTTTTGAACGGGATTTGCGTGAATTTTCTATGATTCAATCAGAGCATAGTCTCAAAGAAAAATTGTAAAAATCGCCGAAGGAACAGTTATAAAAATGCAATTTCGAGAATCCGCGAGATTATTAGTAAAATCGACGTTCAAATGACGACGAAATTGTAGCCCTGAAATAATTCCGCGTTCGGCGTTAAAATTTTGGCGCTTGAAGTTGAAAAAAAACTCCAGTAAATCCGCAATTTCAAATTTGTTTAGGGTCACAGCATTTCAGACGTACGGAATTTAAATGATGAGGGCTCATATCCCGTGAAAAAGCACTGTTTTCGATTTCCTTCCAGCGCTGGCCAATGTGAAATATGTAGGTTATATGGGGAAACTTGAAGTAAATAGGTAGCTCTTTTTTTCTGCAGTAAAATAAAAAAACCTACTGCGAAGAAGCTATCTTAATCTGATTTGATATTTAAAAATATAAAGAATTTCTTGTCTGTGAATTCTTGTGCACTTCGCAATCACGGAAGAAATTATTACGGCGGAAATGTTGCTCGAAGTTTGAGATAAAGCCGTGGGAAGAATGGAGTGTGGAAATTCATCACGCATTCAAGAACAATTTTTTTTGCTGACGCATGAGCACTTTTGTGCGCGCACTGAGTAGACAAAATCGTTTCGGTAGTTTCCTTTTCAAACCCTTTCAACTGACCTGATCCAAGTTCAGTTTACAAAATACGAATCAATCCGAATCATTAATTTCCAGGGTGCTGGAGCTGAGTCAAAGGCTAGCCAAAGTGACGCTCAGCTAAGTTCTTACAGCATTGCCGGCGTATATCCGAGAGTTATTTTGGGCGTATACGCCCGAAATAATTAAAAATATACGCTCACCTTGGATTGTTATTCATGCAACTTGTTTTTCTTTTAGTCACTGAGCATTCGATTCAGAAGTTTCACAAAGCCCGAGTCAGAAGTTCAATGACATTGATTAATAATGCAATTTTCACCGACTTGAAATGGGTTCTGACTATATAAACTTCTCTGCTAACTTTCAGGGACACCGGAGAAAGCATACATCAGGAGAACGCTGTTAATTAAATTCAGGCCACAATTTAAATGAATCGAAAAGTAAATGAAGGGTGGGATTTGTCTCTTAATAGAAACTGAGGCAAGAAAAACGTACCGAATTTTATTTGGTACCGTTTTCCAGAAGAATTCGAAAATGGAGTGAAGTTTTCTGACCATGGTAGATATCTTGATACGTTAGCTTATTATAATTGAACATTAAACATTCCAAACAAGCTTTATTTTTATCCGTCACAGCTTAAAAGAGTTCATGTACTTCTTATAGATAGGCCATAAAGAAAAATTTAACTCGCACACTACGCCTGTTTCCTTGTTACAGTGACAGATATGTAAAAGGGTCGTATTAAGCGTTTGTTTTATTAAAAAAAACCGGGAAAAACTTTAAATTTGGGTTCTGAAATTCTTCAATTTTAGTATAAGAGAACAAAGCTAGTGATGGAGATACATTACCTGTGATCGTAATTCAATCGAAAATTAATAGCCGCAGGTCGATTTATTCGAGCAAGAGTACTTGAAAAGCCTGTTTCTCAAGAACTTTGACCATTCGTCTCACCAGCCTTTCAAAAATAATTTCGTAATGATTAATGAAACACTCACCTTGAATGCCAGGGGGCCCAAATAAAATGATCCTGTTGAAACTTTCTTTTGGCCACTAATAGCCCAATTTTTGGAAAGGTCAACTTCTACCGGTAACCAGAACTATGAACATACTGTATTTCATAAAATGATTCACGTAAATTAATACTTAGTGTTTCATCTGAAATCTGAGATTAAACCTAATCAAGAATCGCGAGAATTAGATACAGGTGAACTTCTCTCTGCAACAAAACTCATTTGGGACCAGAAAAAAGTTTTTTTGTAGAGCAAATGTCATTGTGGAGATAATTTCATTGTAGAGAATGAGGGTAGCATGGTAGAGAACCCTATGGGACCAAATGAAAATTCGTTATACTGAGAAAATCGTTGTAGATAAGATTGCTGTAGAGAGAGTACACCTGTAACAGTTTATTTTATTAAACATTCGAACTCATTAATTACTGGAGCTAGAAAATTGAAAATGTACCTCATTCCGAAATGTTCAAGCCTTACAAACTGTGAAAATGGATTTAAATGCTAGCTTGATCAGCAGACGATTATCCAAACCGGCCATCACTGCATTCGGAAATTTCCCAATTCTTTTAAAATAGTCAATCAGATTAACTTCCGGACATGACACTCAGTCCATTTCGTTGATGCAAACTTTGGACCGTAAATGAAAGCAACTTTTCCCAGTTTGAAACTCCCAAAACTAACCCTCGCGTGAAAGCCGAATTTCCCGAAGCCACACGCTATATAGGGTTCCCGTAGCTTTTCAATCAGCTGTCGTTGGAATCCAATTGATCTTGGTACAATGCCTTTTATAGTTGGAATGAATGATTTATAGCAAAAATTGCTTGGAAATGTTTTGCAACATGCCGGTTGGAAATTTGATAACAAAAGCTGGATGCTGCCTCTGCAAGATTCCGCATATTTTCAATCCACATTTAAAAAAAAAATGTGAGAATAATTCGAAAAAAAAAATTCAAGAACAACTCTGGAATTCCAATGTGAACTATGCAGATTGTTTTGCTTTTTCGGTTGTTTTTCAAGCATTGAGAGACACGTGGAACTAAGACGATGAAACTTATACACGCTCATACAGAAAATGATAATGCGAAGATCCCCTTTCATGATCACCAAACCAATGCAAATTGAAGCTTTAAATTGAATGACATTACAAAGAGGGTGAAATGAGAAAACTTCGAGATATTGCTGTATTTCGAATCCATTCACTTGAACCATCCAGCAGTTATAAGCAACAAGCAGTCGAAAAATTGGCGTATTTTTTTTTCAACCTCAGTGCCATAAACATTATTGAACGGGATTTGCTTGAAGTTTCTATGATTCAATCAAAGCATAGTCTCAAAGAAAAATTGTAAAAATCGCCGATGGAGCAGTTATAAAAATGCAATTTCGAAAATCCGCGAGATTATTAGTAAAATCGGCATTGAAATTACGCCCAAATTGTAGCCCTGAAATAATTCAGCGTTCGGCGTAAAATTTTTTGCGTTTGAAGTTGAAAAAAAACTTCCAGTAAACCCGCAATTTCAGATTTTTTTTTTAGGGTCACAGCATTTCAGACGTTTGGAATTTAAATGATGAGGGCTCATATCCCGTGAAAAAGCACTGTTTTCGATTTCCTTCCAGCGCTGTCCAATGTGAAATATGTAGGTTATATGGGGAAACTTGAAGTAAATAGGTAGCTCTTTTTTTCTGCAGTAAAATAAAAAAACCTACTGCGAAGAAGCTATCTTAATCTGATTTTATATTAAAAAATATAAAGAATTTCTTTCTGTGAATTCTTGTGCACTTCGCAATCACGGAAGAAATTATTACGGCGGAAATGTTGCTCGAAGTTTGAGATAAAGCCGTGCGAAGAATGGAGTGTGGAAATTCATCACGCATTCAAGAACAATTTTTTTTGCTGACGCATGAGCACTTTTGTGCGCGCACTGAGTAGACAAAATCGTTTCGGTAGTTTCCTTTTCAAACCCTTCCAACTGACCTGATCCAAGTTCAGTTTACAAAATACGAATCAATCCGAATCATTTCTTTCGTCCCACGACCTCGACTCAGTTTCCGATCGGTTTCACTGCGAGTCGATTCAAGAATGTCGTAACGGCCGCATATAGGCTCTCAATAAAACCCGCATATGCGGGCTTTATTAATTCTTATATGCGAGTGTGAATTTTCTCAAGTACATGAAGAATATCTATCCGGTATTTCTTTTTAAATTGAGCGTGTGATGCGGACAAAGGAACAATGTCACTGTCTATACATTTTCCCAGCATAATTCGCAAACAAAATAATTTCAAAACCAGGAAAAACTTGAAATTTGGGTTCTGAATTTCTTCAATTTTAGTATAAGAGAACAAAGCTAGTGATGGAGATACATTACCTGTGATCGTAATTCAATCGAAAATTAATAGCCGCACGTCGATTTATTCGAGCAAGAGTACTTGAAAAGCCTGTTTCTCAAGAACTTTGACCATTCGTCTCACCAGCCTTTCAAACATAATTTCGTAATGATTAATGAAACACTCACCTTGAATGCCAGGGGCCCAAATAAAATGATGCTGTTGAAACTTTCTTTTGGCCACTAATAGCCCAATTTTTGAAAAGGTCAACTTCTCCCGGTAACCAGAACTATGAACACACTGTATTTCATAAAATGATTCTTGTAAATTAAAACTGAATGTTTCACCTGAAATCTGAGATCATCCCTTATCAAGAATCGCGAGAATTAGATACAGATGGACTTCACTCTACAACAAAACTCACACGGGACCAGAAAAAAAATTTCTGCAGAGAGAATGACATTGTGGAGAGAATTTCATTGTAGAGAACAATTCCATTTTCAATTTCATTGTAGGGTAACATGGTAGAGAACCCTATGGGACCAAATGAAAATTCGTTATACTGAGAAAATAAATCGTTGTAGATAAGATTGCAGTAGAGAAAGCGTACACCTGTAACAGTTTATTTTAATTAGCATTCAAACTCAGTAATTACTGGAGCTAAAAAATTAAAAATGTACCTCATTCCGAAATGTTCAAGCCTTATAGAAACTGTGAAAATGGATTTAAATGCTAGCTTGATCAGCAGACGATTATCCAAACCGGCCATCACTGCATTCGGAAATTTCCCAATTCTTTTAAAATAGTCAATCAGATTATCTTCCCGCCATGACACTCAGTCCATTTCGTTGATGCAAACTTTGGACCATAAATGAAAGCAACTTTTCCCAGTTTGAAACTCCCAAAACTAACCCTCGCGTGAAAGCCGAATTTCCCGAAGCCACACGCTATATAGGGTTCCCGTAGCTTTTCAATCAGCTGTCGTTGGAATCCAACGAGTTTCTCGCTGATGGAACACATCGCAGGAAAGTGAGGAACGACCGAAACACTTGTTTCGAGTCAAATTAGTGAGCAAAAGGAAATCGCAGATGTTCGGCGAGGGTGCATTCACTGCCACCGGGGGCCAGATTTTCTCAACTAATGAACAAGTTGACTGACCTTCTTCCCATTTCCGCAACACATCAATAAACCCCGACAGGGAAAAATGAAAGTGCAAATGAAACCCTTCGGAAATAATTAGGCACACAGAAGGCCGACAAGACAAGAAAAGAAAAATTTGGAGAACGCTTGGGGTATTTTAATGTATTAGCCAAAAAAAAGGAACCCGAGGAATTACTGCGTTTCTATATAATAAACAAATTACAAAGCAAAAGCAATTAATCACTTCTCGCCCCAGTTTTCCGTTCTTTTCCGATTAGAGCACAGAAGATAGTCGCGAATTTATAGCATTTCGCAGCTGGACACGTTCGAACACCTGACGGTATTCGGGAGCAATGATGATGATGATGATGATGATGACGATGGGGGTGATCAGGGAAAAATAAGAAAGGGACTACGAAAATGCAGTATTTGCATGATAATATCAGTTCGATTCACTAAATTGACATCGATTACCAAAAAATTACCTGGTTCCAATCGGCTTGTCTCCAGCCGCGAATTCGTCAGAAGCACTTCCAATAACAGCTACTTCTTGAGTGAATCCGCCACAATCACTGATCCTGCGACACTTTCAAAAGCTGCACAATTCTAAAAATATTAAGAAAGTACTTTACAGTACTTGCGCGTTCTTCGCAATCTCCTGGCAAGAAAAAATCAAAGCAAAAGATTCAAAGTACTGCACCTTATCTATTGCAGTACACATCAGGATTTATCGCGTTATATTATTCTGCAAAATAGCTGCGAGAAACTCATTGAAGGCAGTCGTGCAAACTAACAAAACAAAAAATTAAAATTACATGGAACGAAGTTACGACTTAGTTTCTTTACATAAAATAACTTTGCCTTTCGAAAAAAACATGAAATAATTGAAGGAATGCTCCTCCATGCTGGGCGATTTAGAAAGAGTAAATTAATATCCAAGTAATAATTTATTTTGCGCGAAAGACGCTGTAGTCTTTAAAATGGAGAGAAAATTCAATCAATTGTTTTGAAAAAAAATGTACTTTAAAGATTTTAGTTGCCCTGGAATGGCCAATAAGACACGTATTAAAAATTAATAACCCCAAAGTTGATAAGGTGCCACAAGCTCATTAATCAAGGTCGTCCTGACTCCATCCACATTTATACTACGTTAAAAGGGACAACTTTTCTTGTCAAACAATACTTCGTAGTTGCCTCAGTTTTTGACACGTTTTTTTTTCTTCTATTTATTCTGCAGAAAAGCAGAGCAATTTCTTTGGCAACCGAGTACCAGTCTTAGTTACACGTCCCGTCGCTGGTGAAAAATGCGAACTTCTAAAAATGCTTCTCCTTCATTAAGTTTCCACTGACAAATCAATCAATCTTTCAGTCTTTTTCGTTTTTGTTTTGCGCAGCTGAACTCGTGGCTAATTTTAGAACACCTTCAAAATCCCAAGGCATTCCTTTGTTTAAGTAAATATTATGGGAGCACGGTTCCTGTCGTCGCAAATAGGTCGTTCAAGAAAGCACGCGCGTGTGCTTCATGAGTATCAGGACCAAAGAAGAAATCCTTTTCAAAACGTCTGCCACGAATGCGTGTCAAGAGCAGGATAAAAGATGCTGACGTCACTATTACAAAGGTTCTGTCATAAGGAAATAGAAGAACTGACTTCGAACTCGTTCTAGTACTCTCATCCACAAATACACACACACATGCACATGACATGAGGAGACGTGACTAGAAACCTTCTGGGATTATCTATATATTCCCTCGATTTTATTTTTTTATGCTTATTTTTGGTTCTGGGGAATGGTTCAGGAGTGAGGGGAATCATTGCTACAGATACAACACACACAGAGAAGATTGTCTAGGGTGCAGGAAAAAATATTTTCGGGGGAGCTGTTCCACACACATCAATCGAGAAGTCGAGTTTCATCTTGGGCGCCGTAAAAGGTACGAAGAGAATTGCGAAGATGATAAATTATTTTTATGGAGAGCTGGACGAGATCACTGTTTCCATTAGCAGTATAGAACCATCATTCACTCCTTCCTTATCCATTGACATCTCTGGCACTCCTGAAGATTTGAACCAGAAACCCCCGAGAAGCACTCTTCAGACCGGCAGGATTCAATTACATTTGCGCGCAAAAGAAATTGTATATGAATGATCTGAATTTTAAAATTATCGTGTCGGTAGATTTCAAAAAGAAAATACTGTATGCTTGAATTCAGAGGTTCTCAGCCAGATTGAATCGCAAAACATTCCTTGGAGTCAATTCTATATAACGTTATTTGTCTTCGACTATGTTTTCAGTCTTCAACTCACACTCCTGATTTACAAGCTCGAGAAGTCGATTCAATCTCTTTAAGATTGTCGTTTTTACAAATACACCTGACTTCTGAACTGACATCATCTGACTCATTCACTCATGACGGCTTTTGAAAATACGATTTTGAAAGCAGTACCTCAGAAAGACATTTTTTTAACCTTAATTTACAGATGCTTGAATTATGTTTGCTTTTCATTGGCTCCACTTTTTGAACCGAAGAAAATCATTGTCATGCTTGAATGTCTATTAATTATGCTCCTGCTTCTTATGCTGTTTGTACAATTTATTCCACTGAACCGTCGCATTTCGGCACCATGCATGTATGACGTTGAGAAAATTTCTTGAATGAAAATCTTTTACAATTGAACATGGGGGAAAAATGAGAATTTACCGTTTCATGATCAGTGATTCTACGGCGCATCGTTGAAAATATGACTTGAGGCACTTCATTTCAAGGCTTTTAAAGCAATCCACAATCAGACCGGTTTGACTGTATTCCGAGAGCAATTAGGAAACCATTGAAACAGAAGGCGAGCATCGAACTTTTTTATTTCTTCTGCTGGAGACCCGCATTCTTTTTTTTTTCTCTTCAGAGCAAGAAAGAAAAAATTAAACCTCAGAACAAGTTGTCAAAAGCTAAATTCTCTTGCCTCAACAGACATTAGCTCCCACAGTTCCCCAAGCCAAGCAGAAAACAAAAGCACTGCAATGGTCTCCAACAAAAACACACACACACACATGCGCTGCCCGCATCACCCTTGACACACCAGCACCGCAGCGTCACAATCACCGCACTGAGCCACCGGCACCGTGAGATAAGCACCACGTTCCTTTCGAGGCCATCAAAAAATCGTTCCGAACGAGGGGCCGAAGCAGAGAGAGAGAGAGAAAAAAAAAGGAAATGCAGTATATTCAAAATATACCAACGACACCCGACACCGCATCTTCCGCGGGCTATGTTGAACACAATAATAAGGAGAACGCCAAAAAGGAGGAACCAAAAAAAAAAAAAGGCCCGCCAGCACCAGCAGGAAAAACGGGGAGACAAGGTCGGCGTTGGTGTCACAGGCGCGCGGCTCTCTTTCGGGACGCTGTCGTCATTTGAGATGCAGTCAAAGGAATTGTCCACTCTATTCAAATACTGTGCGTAATTGAGCAATCATGCAAGACGGTGTTTTCTTTTTTATTGTGTGGTTCTAATAAGAGGTCAGACGCTCTGTAGTAGGTGAATAAATGTAAAGTGGTGAAATAAAACGTTCTATATGTGTGTTTGTTTATTCACCCACGACCATTGAGATATAAATGCGGGTTTGATACGGTTGGTTATTTTGAGAACAATACATTTGAAACTACAGAAGCTTGTGTCATGCGTCGATTCAAATAATTGATTATTAACATACATTTTCCATCTATTTGAGTACTTTATGAGCAAAAGTTGGAGAGATGCTTTTAATTCTGCTCATTTTTTACGGTAACTACAGGTGATTTAGTTTTTTAGAAAGATGAAACTGTTGACAGTTTACAGACTAAAAATCCAATGACTCTTTTATTTTGAACCGTTATGCATTTATATAATGTATTAGCAAAATAATGATGACTTCAAATTTAGGTTTGGATGTGGGAACATTATTTGAACCTTGTGATTGCTGAAAAGCAGAAAATAAAGCTTGTTTATCAATCCATCAATGTTGGATTTTCAAAGATAACATATTCACTGCAAAACAATGCATTTTCATATTATAGCTTTGAAGAAATATGCCAGATGGAAGACAGTGTATTTGGAGAGAACCAGTAAATTATGAATAAATTTGTTTGAATGGTATTGAAGCTATAGCTTCACATTTTGTTGCCAAATTTTGCCATATAAAATATTGTTCGTATACAGTACAAGCCACGCGCATTCGATATTATTGATACTGTACTTTTGAAGGTTTTAATATAGCTATGCGTTTTTGATTCGATTTCATCAAAAAGCAGAATCTGTTCGCTTATATCACTTATTAATAAGTGTATCAAGCTTTAGAGGCTAACGCATTGCCTTACATTCATGAACGTTTTTTGTTTCTAATTATGCTGACGTTGGTACAACAAAAATTACTCACCTCATCCTTAATTTTCAATACAGGTGCGCGGGAATCACAATTCTTCCAATAATCTACGACTACTGTACACTTATCCTGCACTTCCAAACAGAGATTAGCTTTACTCCAGGCTACTTTCTGAATTTTGTTAAACATTTTTGGGAAAAACTGATTTTTCTGAAATGAAAATCTGAAAACGTATAGGGTAAGTGACATCAACAGTGAAAAAGTTTCACTTCCCTAAGCTAATTCAAATTTTGCAAACTTGATTTCAAATTAAGGCGTCTCTGCTGGAATGAGATGCGTCTAATGCTTTAATACTTGTAAAATACTTCAGAATACGTTCTCAATAAGTGTTTCTCGCATGGGCTTTCAATAATAAAGCAGCCGACATTCAGAATACATAAAAAATTATTCGGTGTGTTTTTTTTTCTCAACAAAAGTGTGGCCTAGGCTCACAACAAATGAAGGGAATCCCCTTTGCCAGGATTTTAGAAAAACAGAAGGAGGTATTCTTCCCGAGGATTCGGTTCGACCCTGCTACACAAACAAAGCATAGCAAGCTACTATACTGCACTATACTAACTGACGGAAGCGGCGGGCTCTTGGTATAGACGTTCAAGCACGCGCGGCTATTGTTTCAGCGCAACCGGCAGCTACAAAACTTTGACTTCCCCGCTCGGCATTTACCACTCGCTCATATCCCACGACTCGGCCTGTTTTATTCAAACGAAACTAAATTGAAGTCTTCCTTTCTTCGTCCCTCATAACTACCGTAGATTTTTTTTTTTTTTTTCAAAACACAGCCGGAAAGTAATGCGGAAACCAAGCAGCAGCAAGGAGGACATCGAAGTCGCCCAACAGCTGATGACGAAGGCAGCGATTTATTGCCATCCGAGACCCGCAGTGTTTCTCGAATCTCCAGCCGAGATAAATCCGATGTGCAACGGAATGGAAGCAGTATATAGAAAGATTTTTTTTTATCCTCCAGGGAGGTTGACAACTTCATCGTCTCCCAGTCATTGCAGTCGGATTCGGGGACGGGAAATGCGATTATGCACCACCACCGAGTTCATTTTTTATTTAATTTTTTTATATCATCGTTCTCCTTGGTCTTTCTTTGAGCACAGTGTGTCGCGGGAAAGAAAGAGAGAGATTCCGTTACGGCATATCTGGGAATATAAGGCTTGGAGACAATTGTGAAGCGACGGCGCTAAATTATGTCCTGTGAACCGAGGGAACGCGGTTAATCGAATTGACGTAGAAAGTATTTTGTCTTTTGTACGAGCTTCCTATTATTTCGGGGGGAACCTGTGAGAATTCATTTCACCTCGTTTGTCTTATGGGAACTGTCAGCTATATATCCTGGTCGTACCTGCAAAATTTTTCGACAATTGAATTTTCTCGGCGCTCTAAATTCATTCCGAAGACTCATTAGCTGAACGCGGACTTCATCAACCGTCCGCGCTACAGTCAAAGTACCTTTTCTTTTGCCGAAATGAGCTGTTTGTATTTATTCGGTGGATTATCTAGCAATATTTTGTCCTAATTCCTCCCGTTTCTATTCATTCTTTCAAGATCTATAGAAAAAATAATTTTATTCACCTTCTATTGCAGAGAGAAGGGGTGCAGAACTGTTTTCTGCCAACGCCAGGGTATTTATTTTCCTCTTTGCCATTATAAGACAAACATTTTCAGATATCCGAAATAATCAATAATCACTCAGAAAATAAAAATGCTTACTGACATTGCGAGTCATTTGAAAATGAAAGTAATCCCAACGGTTTTTTTTTTCACGAACTCTTCACGCATCGTAAGAAAGGACATGTTAACTTATTCAGTATAATTAATGTATACGTATTATTTATTTTAAATGCGCGTATTGCTCATATCAGTCAACTGGAACAGCCTAAATTATAAAAAAAAAATCATATGACATTTTATTTTGAAAATCCTTTAAACCGGAATTTTGAAATCATTGAGAATATCCCCGGTGGAAAAAATTTATCCAATTTCCCAGGCCACCTTGTGATCCCATAAATGAGGATGATGATCGCCATCAGCACTTGACTGTCTTTCAAAACAGTACCTTATAAGTATAATCTGAAATAATTCCAAGAAATGATGAATGCTTGATAAAAATTCCCGAGTGTCTAGATTTTTTGGATAAAAGGTTACTCGAAAGATTGCGTTTTTTCTTCAAGTTTTTTCTGAGATGGAAATCTGGCGCGCTTCGCAAGGTCGACGAAAGATCATCACGCAATCTATGTTCCATAATCATCTATATGAGACGGCAACACAGAAATCAGCACCCTTGACTTGGGAGTCATAGTCATTATTTCACTCACTAGGCAGCCAAAGAAATGTCTGTTGGTGGGGCTCTGATTGAACTCTAACTCGGATCAGAGCCTGCAATCAGCTCCAGGCGCTGACCTCGCCGTCAGGTCGTGGCTCGCATCCACAATAACAACTGGAACAAACTACATCCTAGTATTTCACAACAGGACGGTAGATAATATAAATCCCTTGATGAGTGTCTCTGCCGTGAAACAGTTGGCGGCAGAAATAAACAAGTCCCATTTATTCGACTATCCGAGAAATGCGACGAACGAAGATGACGAAGTTCGTCAAGAAAAAAGGGAGGCGACGAGGAAAACGCGGCGCATGCGGAAGCTCGAGCTCTTCCTTGTTCGCTATATTACGTTGATTCACGGGACTTCCTGTCCAACAACTTTGAAGACAATTGGATACGAATCCGTTTTCTACAATGATTTTTATCTCAACGGGGAAGTCGAGAAGAACGAGCGTTTTAACGTCTTGTTTCCGTCATCGTGTTCTCATATTGCTGTTCGAGAATTTTCTTACATATACGGACGAAATAAAAATTTACGTCATAAAACGATTATAAAAACTACTAAGCGATTTTGAAATGCAGTATTATTCAAAAATTATTTTCCAGTAAACTTTTCCTTATCAAGTTTGGATTTTTTTACGTAGAGATAATTTATTAGGGCGATTTGATCATTCTTAGCTGCTTTTAACGCAACAGAACTTGAATTTTTTGCGAAGGAAACATCATGAATGGTCAATGCTTGATAATTTTCATTTGACAGATATAAATTTTAAATATTTTCAGCGTGTTAAAAATTAAATACCAGAGAAAAGGTGTTCGATGATGAACAGGCACAGCAGTTTTAGAATTGCCGATATCATCACAGTCTGAAATAAGTCTCCCGGATATTAAAAAAGAAATGAAAAGCGAAAAATTTGACGACGAAAAGCTTGTATGCAATCTTTTCTGAGAGAAAGAAAGCTAATAAATTTAAAAGGTCACCCCGTTTACTAAAATTTGGGTTAAGTAAGCGCAAAATAATTCGGGTTTTTGCGTGTAATTTTTTTCCAAAAGTACTTTACAGTATTATAGCGATAATTTAAGCTTTTGAAATCAGTCAGGTCATCAAGTTTGGTCTTATTCAAGGTAACTCGAGCTCGCAATGAGAGAAGAAAATCTTCGGAAAGAAGAAACGGCATGAAAATCAGCGAATCATCAGCAGACGTCGGCGAGGGGAAAAAACACAAAAGAAACGTGAGAGAATTTTGTGACGTTGACAGATCGCATGATTACATTCAGGCCTGTTAATCACTCATAATCAATCAGCGAGTGGCCTGTTTTTCACATGGCTTCGAACGGTCGTCATGTTTGGTTGCATGAATTGCACTTTTTTTGAATCTCACCCGCGAGTACCTAATTAGTTTTTCCCCGTTTTTTTCATTGACTCTCTTAGCATATAGGGCATAACGAGACCAATTATTCTGTCGAAAATTTTCTCGCAGATGATCAGAAGAAAGCTGTGAACGGAACGCTTCGGAATTTGACATTATTATTTTTCAATTGAAGTGGACGCTTGCTTATTTGATTCGAGAAGCGACTGGCATTTACGGATTTTTTTTATGAACTCTTTTCCTCATGCTGACGGCAAATTTCAACAACTTTCTCGAAGCAATGCTGGCATTTTGAAAGTTTGTTTTCAGAAATGCGGGACGAAAGGCAGAAAAATTAAAATTTACACTTGAAAAAAGTTAAATTCTTTTGTCTCTTGAATTGCAATCGGGTGTCATGTTCAACAGAAAAGTGTGATTTCCGTTCAAAACCAGCAGTGAGAACGCATGTCTCCCGCGATTTTAGCATCATTTCATGACAAATAATCGATAGTTTTTTTTACTTCTATATAAGAGAATTAGCATGAAGCTGTAGTGCTTTTCTTCTGATCAATAAAAAAGCTGATAACGATGTCGCTGCGATGTGACATGAGTCACATCGCTGACAAATAGCCAACAGATTCTCGGCTGAATAAAGATAGAAAAGTATTTGAACCAGTGTTAGTACGTAGCTTATTGATATACTCCGAGAGTCTAAGTGTCCAAATCAAGCATTATCAGTTTCAATTTATTGACCTATATCTGATCATGAATCTGCTTTTGCATGAGGAATCAACTTCTCTTGAGAATTCCATTGAATCACTTGTTTTTGTTGTTGTTGAGAAAGTGGAAGACTGCCATCAATATCGAGAAGAAAATGAATCACGGATGAGTTAATCGGTAAACCCCATATCTTCAGTGTAACCGAACTATTTCTTGAAAAAAGTCAGGAGCAACGAATGCACTTGTTCGAAATGATTAAACTGAGTAGCTTTCAAATGTAATAAAAAATTGAATACTTCTTTCGTGGAAGTATTGGAAATTCGTTCCCTCGTCAAAATTTTGAAGATGGAATAGACTACACTCCAACGTCAAGACTTACTCCAAATATTTCGAAACTTTTTTCAAGAATTCAGCAAAAACAATTTGACCTTTGGCTTTATTCTTTAGGTGCCTTTTCTGATGTGTTATGCTGCAAGACAAAGATATTCGTTAAAATACGCACAGGTAAAGTTTACGATTTGTATGAAATGATGTCTTCGGGTACGGATTTGAATCCTTTACAGCAACATTAACTGAAAAACGAATAATTTTCCTCGGTGTCTCTGAATACTTTTATAGGGAGTGATGACGACATGCGTTTTCAAAGATCATCCTGTTCAGTTTCTGCAAGCTTCCTAAAAGCGAATTCTGCAATTATGGCAAATTGTATTGTTTTCATCGGTGGTCGTCACTTGATCTTATTTTCACCTCACAGGATTTGTATAAAAAAATCCGTAATTCATACGAGGTTTATTTTGAAACACTACCAATGCCTCCGGGGGTTGAGCGTGTTTCCGTTTCAGCCATGAAAAATATCTTTCGTTCCATTTATTTTGTATTACTCTTCACAATCGAGTTACTTTTCCTGGATGTTTGACCTTTACACGCTTTTCCCACGCTTCCTTATCAACGGAAGACCAGAACCAGAAACATTGAAAACAATTTTTCAAAAATATCATGCTGGCCACGTTCTTTTTTTTCGCTCTCTCGAGTTTTGTATATGTAGCAGGAACTCGTTCTCTTTTAGCTTTGATTGCGCTGTTTTGGAGAAAATAATTGAGTGCTCGCTTGTTGCTAGGAGAATGAGCTGATAACGAGGGTTTTCCCTTCGATTTTTAAATGCGCAGATGCCTTTTGCGTGTTCTGTGTCTGACGCGTGGCTAGAAGTTTCTAGGTCGGGTTGAAATATAAAAAAGGGCCGCAGCCAGTGTCAGTCCACATCTTGACAAGCTCCAAGTGACACGCATATTGTACGCATATTGTCCACAAGAATTTATCTGCAACCAGCATTTGTCATTTTTCTCCAAGTGGTGAGCGATTTTCTCTTACTTTTTTCCGCTGAATCGCTCGCGTTTTTATAAGTTCTAAAACTCTTCCAATGCCTTTAGCGAAAAAAAAACAAATCAGAACCAGAATTCGAGAAACATCACGTTGCATCTTACTCATCGATTGCACACAAAAAATAAGTAATCAACGCAGTAAACAATTATTACAGATTTGGCAATTTTTCAGCTGTGTTCGCCATATTTTCTCTTCATTTTCGTTCAAGCAAGCGTTTGACAAAATAGGTTCAAATGTTTCAACTTCAAACATTGCTTCGAACGGTTGATTATAAAGGCAATCAAAGAGAAGAATATAAGGTAGAGTACTGTATTTGAAAAACTGAGGCACAATACTTTCTGCTAAAAATCGCAGAAGAATGAAAAATATCGAATTAAAGTTGTATATTTTCTTTACAATGATTTTAAATTTAAGGATCCCATAATTTCCTTGTTAAGATCAGCATGGTCACTAAAAAAATGTCCGAGGAAATACTTTCATGTGCTTTTTTGTTACCTGGGGAATACACAGTACGTCCATTCAAATGTTTATGGAATTGTGCCCCTTGTCTGAGAAGAATTTTTTACAGTACTTCTTTTCTTTCAAGGTTAGATTTTTTTTTGAAAGTTCCTCCCGACTGCAAACGGATGCAGAAAATGCTTTCGGGCCGTGGATATCTACATGCAAATTATTGCGCATACCATTTATAAGATTACATTTTGCAGTTAATAATTGTGGAACCTGGAAACATTTTTCAAAAGATTATTTTCATTTTTCAGCTCAAAATCAAGATGAAGAACGTGTTTGTCGCCGTATTCGCTCTCGTGGCCCTGTTTGCCGTTGTTTCCGCCGTTCCGTTTGCGGACCCCGATGCTGAGGCGTACGCTGACCCGTACGCATTCGCAGACCCCTATGCATACCCGGCTGCGGACCCGTACCCCCAGGACAGGGAGGGCTGCCCAAGGTGCTGCCTGCGCAAACCGCAGCTGTGCAAAATCCGATGCCCAGCCCGCTGTCTCGACTAATTTATTCTGAATCAGCCCGAAAAATGGTCTTTTATTTCTCTAATAAAGCTTGTTCAGATCGTTTTTTTTTTAATCTACGAAGGAAACTCTAAACTTGCTATACTGATGTGAGTGAAGTGCCATCAAATACAAAGTTTGATTATGAGTTGAAATTGTGTGTCTGCGTTCAGCGTGGGTCAATACTGTAATATATATTCCTCGAAACGTATGCGACATGAATGCGTCTTTACTTTTGCAATCCGATGATTCTGAATTACGCAAAAATTTCACCACCCATTCGACAATGACGAATAAACGAAAAAGCTCTGCACACGTCTAAATAACATGCCGTTCACCCATATTTGAATTTTATAGTCACAGATATTATTTTAGCATTTCTTCCTTGTAAAATATGTTTTTTACATTATATGTAGAAAAAACAGATTCTTTGCTGATCTATATAAAACAAGGAATATTTCATTTAGAATGTGGTAGTTATTGATTGTTTGATTGATTGGCAAACAAAGTTTATTTTCCACTTTTCAGCATTCACAAGGAATGCTAAAACAATGTTTTCACATCCAAACCCCTCCTCTCATCCACATTCAATCAAACACATTCCATCACATCAGGATGAAAATAGAGAAATACTGTAATCTTTATTTGGGTATCAAAGAAACGGAAAACACATAACAAAATGCACAAATGCACAACTGATGTAGGGCCAGATCAACGTGGGTGCTATTGATGCTGTAGCATTAGGCCCACCAGTCAAATAGGCCCCCAGATAATTCAAAAAGGAAATTCCCCAAGCTGGAGAATTTCAAGTTAAAAATTCCCTGAGCTGGGGAATTTCAAGTTTAAAATTCTCTTAGCTGAGGAATTCAAACTTTTGAGAGTATGGAAACTTTGCAAAAGCAGAAAAGATAAATGTATTCAGTATTTTTTAAATCAGGCATCAACAAATCAATTCAATCATGCTGCTCATAAAAACCCTTGAAAAAGAAACCAGATCTAGGGCATACAACTTGGTTGTGAGCGCACATTCATCCCTGCATTAAAAAAAGATCATGAAAAAACAGGAAGAGGCAGCGCCAACAATTCATGGGGTGGAGAAAATTGAATCAAAGATTTCAATTCCAGTCATGCCACTGGTGTTGGTATAAAATGTGTCACTCCAGCTTGTCCCCACTTCAAAAACCTGTGCATGGTAGCCTCAAAAATCTTCTGAAGTGATTTTTTGGTGTTTAAAAAATTATGATACAGTATTTTATTTCTTAAACATAAGTGATTTTTAGAGAATTGTGATGTACAAAATTAATTTTATTTTATCCATTCCCTGTCATGCCTCCTTATCCCCCTCCCTTTTTGAATAAACGGATTAAGTGTATGTAATTTTGACATACAATCCAAGTTGAAGTTGAAATTATGATGAGAAATTTCTGTTTTTAACACAGACACATATACTTCATCATCATGAATTTCTTAGATTATGTACATATTTTGTGCCATGAGTGGAACAGCTGATATTATGTTGCCCATTCCTAACCAAACACTTCAAAATAACTCTCAAATGCACTATGAATTATGCTGGAGCATATAGTTGGAACTTTTTAATTTAGATACATATTCACATTATTTTTTGGATTTATGCCTATTATTGCATGTTTAATGAAGGCAAGGTGGGGCATTTTCACTTTCCGAGTAATTTGTGTTGTAACAAATGAACAAATGGTAAGTGGGTGGTTCTTCTTACACTATCTGTAAAATTTGAACATGAAAACAGCCTTAGAGGAACATCCGTAGAGGAACATATTTTGAGCCTGTTGGCTCAAAATGCAGGTTTATAATTTGTTATATTCTTCCAAAATGTGAATTTTGTACAAGTATAATCCAAAGCCTTGAACAAAGTCACTTTGAGTGCTTTGGCAAATGCCACACATGCAAATCAACTTTTTTGTTCATACCTGTCTGCTCCTTCAAACAGAGGAACATATCATATAGGACACTGCTTACTTGAAAGAAAGGGATACAATTTAGAATGTAGCTAAGCTACATGTAGCTAAGAACACCTAAGCTTATTCTCTAAAAAATTCTTGAGCCTTTCAAGAGATTGGAATTTCAAAAAATATACTTCACATATTTTTTTGGAAATTCTATAGCTACATTCTAAATTCTCCAAATTTGTCTGCAAGAGCAAACTTATCAAAGGCATTTTCAAAAAGAATTTTCAGTGGAACTCATTTGGATGAATTTTGGACATTTTTTTAGAATTTCTTGCTCAATAGGGAATTCCAACTCAAAGAAGTGGCAGATTCACAGGAAGTAGATGCGCAACAGAAAGCCAGGCAAGAATTCAGGTCCTGAGACCTGGACCCAAGTTCTGGTTCCCCAACAGCTAGTCACTTATAGCCTCAAATATTGACACTAGGACCTACTTTTTTTTAATTCTACTCGGCATATGTTCCAAAAATGTTGGCAGGAGTTTGTAGGCTTATTATTTCGAGCATTTGACTTTTTCTGAATTGATGCATTTTTCGTTTCCAAGAGACAAGAGAGGTATGCAAATGATGTGTAAGAGAATCATGAAGGTATCGTTGGTCTCATTTTCAGGCTGGTCACTTGGTCAGTGATTGTTTTTTATCTTGAATAAAAAAACAATGGAGAATTATTTCTCCATTGTTTTTTATAGGGGTTCGGAGAAGCTGACCCAGAGTTTGAAATAGTTTTGTCAACTAATTTCCTGGCCACTTTCTTCTCTGTAAAATTAATTTTTCTAAGTACCCTGTTATTCGTGTCCGTCGTTGTTTAATTCTGGGAAATTGATCAAGTATACTCAGAGACGATGTGTAAGTTTTAGTGAGTTTTACTTCACATTAAAACTATCGGGGAAGGCGTTCTCGGAAAAAAATCGCGTCATTTAATTAAAACTCGTCGACCAACTTGTTCTTCGCTTTGTATTTCGATCATAAATGGACTTCCCGTTCCAAAAATATACATCTTTTTTTTTATATTCTTTCTCGACAAAGGAGGGATAAAAAGCCGTGATTCAACTGACTGCGCACCTGAATAAGCGTTTAGGGGCCTCGAAGTTCGAGGTTCAGTTGACCGCAGGCAGCGCCAGTAAAACCCGCGATTCGTGCGCAAATTTAGTCCCATAATAGTCAAGTGGGAAGTGTAACGGAATTGGTTTTTCTGGCTCCGACTGAACGATGAGAAACGCGGGCTCGGTGACACATTTTGCCAAACTTTCGGCTTGCTTTGCGTTGATTTTGCTCGTGTTGGCACTGGTCGGGTTCGAGTTGGCAGCAGCAGCACCAAGGGCTGACACTGGAGACTCGACGTCGCTGCTGAGTGCTACAAATTTGCAACAGAGTGCTGGCCAACAACGCTGTAATCCGTGTTGCTGGCGAAAAACTGGACCGAGTTGCCAATTGTCCTGTTCGGCACTTTGTCGGAGTCAACGATCAATTTGAATGACACCTTGTTTGTAAGATCTGATTTATTTCATACCCTTAATTGTTGCCCCAAATATCTCCCCAGAAGTTTCGGGATGGGGCTCAGTCTTTAAAAAATTCCTCTTACGATTTTTCAAGACGTATGCCCATCTGATTATGCGCAGCATTCACAAAATAACGTATAATCAATGTCGATCAATAACATATGTGTATGAGTGACCGATTTCCACACGCTGTTCCATTTTCTTCGAGCATTTTGAAAAAATATGGCATTGGAGATCGCAAGGTCATTATACATTATTTTCTGGATTCTTTTCTTCCTTTTAATTTATTTCCAATTTTCAATTCATCCGAAGTCACTGTAATCGCCTATAATGCATGATTAATTAAAATTAGCCACAACTCACACTCATAACCCATTCACTTCCCTCGTAATTGCGGAGTTTTTTTTTTATTTGTGTATGCTTCCAAGTACAACAAGGTTATTAAAAATAAGTGATTGTTTTCTGCAAACAAATGACTCGCATGAAATATGGAACAGAACTAAGAGACAAATTCTAGAGGCAAAAAATTAGCCGAAAATATTTTAAATAGTACAGTATGTCAAAACAATGTTTCGAAGTACAGTATTGAGATTATGACAAAAATTGCATTCATTAAGTGTTTTTATTTTCTCAATGATTGCACTTGCCTACGAAACCATGGATCAAATCAATGCAAACTTATATAATCGATGAAACATTTTAATTTAACTTTTTTAACTTTATAAAATTTTCCTGTTAACCCCACGGAAGAATCGGCATGAATTTCACCGATTTTCTAAAACAAATGTCTCAAGGCCTACTTTTACGAACATCATTCCGAAAAACAGAATGATATCCCCATTCCTGAGTAAAGATTGATGGTAACATGAAAAAAAACATTTGTAGAAAATCTTTCAATAAATAAACGCGCTGAGTTGAGGGTTTTTGAAGTAATAGCAGCTTATTCGTAATGTTTTATTCATTTATAAAAAGGGTTATGGATAATTATGAACCTATATTATAGCTGGGTACAGAATTTCCTGCGATATTATATTGTGTCTTTTTGTGTGATAGGATTTTTCCAGAGACATTTTTTTTGCTATGTCCATTTTCAAGAGCCAAATTTACTATGAAGGAAATCCGAGTGGACTGCTTTGTTCATTGTAATCCCTCTGCGATCTGCAATGCATCAAAAAGTTGCATCAGAGGCGAGAAATGAAATTTCATCGCTTTCCTCTTCGCAGCTGAAATGATTTCTCTGGTGTAACATATTATCAGTTGTTGCACTCGGAAATAACATTCAAAAATATTTTCAACGATCATCTCTCTGATGTACACATGTTAACTGCGGTACAGTAGATTGGAAGTCTAATTCAGCTGCATACTCATTACTGATCTAGCTGTTGAAACGAATACAATGTTCGAATACTGTAGTTGTTTTATATTAAAAAAAAAACGAGTGAATCCAGGTTTTTTGCGTAGTTGCGTTTGAAGTGGGCTGAATTTTAGCTGTAAAAAAAAAAACATTGCATCAGTCAGTAAACGAAATGCGCAGTAAACACACGTGCATCACTCAACAAGTACCGACAAGAGAGAAGTTTGAGTAATAACCGTCAACAAACGCAATAAGATTCTCAGAAAACTCATCCATGGGATTTCCCCCTCATTTCCAAAATAGAACTCGTCTTCGTCCCGGTTTAAGAACATCAATAAAATGACATCTCAACATACTTCTTACACAATAATTTCTAAAGCGAAGGACCCCGGGGTGAAAGACTTTTTCTTGGGGAACCGGATCAATGCCTTACCTCCAGCAATCACTCAGTGATGGGTAGTTCCAAGTTCTTCCAACTGACCTCTGATTCTGAGAAACTCGAAAGCTGCCCATTTATGAATCACCCGACCTGGTCATGCAACCAGTTACCAGTCAGCACTCAGAAAACCTGCACATACCGTCGCAGTTGCCAGCCAGGGTTCGATCAAATAACCAAGGCGTCGTGGCCGAAAAACAGCCATCACAGTCGCATTATATATAGTGATCAATTTCCTTCATCACCAATATGAGGAACGTTAATCTAGGTTGACTCAGAAAATAAAGAAAATAACTCTTAGGAGGAACATCCTCGCTCATTATCAATTTGTTTACATATTTTTGAACGTTCGACGGGTGAACAGAAACCAATTCTTTGCATTGAAAAAAAAATTCTGTAAAAAATAGTTTACGGGAATTTTACCTTTTTACGTGAGTTCGAAACATAACTATTTAAATTTTAAAGCAAGCAAGTATTTGGAAACGGAAAATACTGTACTGTAGAACATTTAGTTTCCTTGAATTAGTGATTCATCGGAGATGCAGTATTTAAAAATTAGCGCCGCCTCAAATGACTATAGGAATTTTTCATTTATGTTTAGTCACCTTAGGATTGGATTTTGAATGCTGACCTGTCGATTGAGACTTGTATCTAATGGAACTGTTCGGAAAAAAAAAACTTGTGTGATTATTTCAGGATGAGGATTGCGTGGGACTTGCTGAGAGCAGCAGTAGCTTTGACGCCTGTTTTCGTGTTGCTGATAACTGTGCTCCGGATCTCGGGAATTTCCGCTGGTCCTGTAAGAAGTCCGTGGTCGAAGAGAGCAGATTTCGTCCCGTATTCGCAAAACGTTTTCTCGAGTAATCAACAATACTGTAACCCGTGCTGCTGGCGAACAACTGGGCCATCGTGTCATCTTTCCTGTTCGGAATACTGCCGGCGAAGAACCGGTGTTTGAATCCGTGAGTGCCTCTCATTTTGCCCCGCTTTCGATGCTTGAAGAATTTTCGACGAGTTTCGGTACGTGAAACAACCCTGAAAAGAGTTTACAGCCCTTTTAGAAGTGTGATTAGTAATCCTGTACGAATTCTGCCCAATTCTGGCGCTATTTTCGATGACATTTACTGCGATCGAATTTCCGAAAAACGGAGTTTCGTTTATTAAGCATGCTCTTGTTTTCATGAAGGAGGCTACCGAACACACCCCAACATTTTGGCGTATATTTACTTACTGCAAAATTCAATATATCTTTCCTCATTTCTTGTTGACTGGTAGAACGTCCAGAGCATCGTCAATTTTAAGCAGGTATTTTCCTTGTTCTACCGGCGTTGATGCGAATTAATTTGAAGCCTGGTAACTTTGTGCTCATTTTTTACTTGAATTTTTATCAAAATCTGTATACGTATAATGTACGCTCAGGACTTGATTCATCATATTTAGGTGGAATCTCTGTACAACTAAATTCAAGAAACCATAAACGATTCCACGGAGAATTTCGTCGTATAGAGATCACGTATAACTTGGCAAGATAATCCAATGGGACCAATAATGAAAAGTCGTTATACAGAGGAAATCTTAAAAAAGATCGTTGTAGAATGTATAGAGAGTCCACTTGTACATCTGTAAGAACTGTTTCTCGAAGTCGCAAGAATATAGGTCTCACCATTTGTACAAAAAATTAGTTTACGTCGAGAAACATGTGCCTTAATTCTGCGGTTTGCCGATTATCTGTGGATAAAATCCACATGATAGACTCAAGGACATCTTTGAACAATTTGAACACATTTTTTCGGCATTTCATCAGTTTAGTATTGAAACAAACACTTGCCGTAATAGTTTACAGCAGAAGTTTCTGAAATTCCTCTTATTGTTCTCGGATAATTATATGAAGCTAGCATGGCTCACTCTGAATCTCTGATTATTTCAAAATCTTCATTCGAGGTGCCATTATGCACATATAATTGAAATACCGGCCGTGTTTTCCATGCGGATTTCTAACTCCTCACATCAATAATCTACGAAGCAATGGACCAAGGTATGCTGAAAACATTGATTTCGAGAACTGAATGTACCGGTATTACTTTTTTTAAATGCTTTGATACACCTTATGCATTCGTCGTCGCCGGTAGATTCTCTGATGCTCGAAACAAAATCCTGAAGAATGTAGCGGTTGAGATATTCCAGCGGCGGGCTTCAGAGCGAGACTGATGGTTACATGAATGCAATACTTGTAAAGAACGGTACAGTACTTCTTTTCCGAGACACGTTTTTGTCAGGTTGAAATAGCGTGCTCTCGCAGAATGCATTTCCGAATCAAGAATTAGGATCCACATTTATAATTGGTGAACAGGAGATTTATGTATGTATAGTGCTCAAAAGAAGACTACAGTATAAGTAGAATGACATTTTCAATCTCGAAGGCGTAAAACGAATTTAAACGCATAACCAAAATGGTCAGCGTGAAAACAATAACGGGACCATTAACCAGCATGTTTACCAGCGTATAAAAAGCAGCTTTCTAACCTTTGGAGTCTTGACTTCGTATTTTATTGATCTTACTTTGGCCAAAGCCTTAAAGAGAAAGCAAAACTTGTAAGAAATATTATGGGATTATTTTGAGTCTCTCGTCATAGCCAATAACACATTCGGTACCTCGTCTGAGCTCACTAAAAATGCATTTCTGCATTTTAAAATGCTTGTCCGTTAATTAGAAAATTTTGAATATTTCTATGAATTTGAAACCGTATAGTCAACGATGTTTCTCGCAACTGATCGTAAGCTGCAGTGCAATTTAAAACCGATATATTGTACCTTCCAAGCTCCAATGCACATATTCGAAGGCATGTATGACTGATTCCTCGTCTTCCTTAAATCGAATAGCCCTCAAATACTGTGCTTTCAGTAAAATAAACACAATCTCGAAGCTAGTTTATGCGTCCATTAGAACCAAGAAATCCATTTAATTGATCAATATATACGTTGAGAGATGTGTATGTGTTATTTCACCCATTCATCTTACAAATCTTACCAGTGAATGACAGTACAGTACAGTACTTCATTACCGAATCAAATAAATTCCGCAATAAAGCAGTCCTTGTCTTATTCCTGGTCACAAATCGACCCCAATCTATATCTTCCATCGATTTGGTTCGTTTACTTCTGAATTTCTGTCACGATTTCGTGGTAGCTCATTTTCTAGTTGCAGCACGTATTAATGATCGTATTGCTGACTATGCATAATCAAATATTGGCAAAGCTCTTTTAGGCATTAACAGAAATTATACTACCTATGTAACAAAGTATGCCAACTCTCTTGTGTTCCCCGTGCAAAAAAATAAAAATAAAAACTCGAATTTAAAGGATGAAGAAAATCACTTCAATGCAGAAGCACGCCTGAATCGTGTTGAAGGGTATGGGAAGAAAAACTTCGCTCATCATCGTACGCAAACCATATATCCTCTAATCGATATCTGGAATTCAAAACAGCATTGAGATTTAATTGTATTCTTGATTGTGGAAAGTTGTGAATGATGAACGAAGAAGGTCAAAGTGAAGGATAAGAATGGATTTTTCTTCGACTTTTGGTTGCGCTAAATTTTCGCCATTATTTTGGAATGATCTATTCAGATGTTCGTCTGTTTTCCTTTGGGGAAATTTCCAGCTTTTTAAATTCTGACTTGCGAATATAAAAATGTTACTCTTGAACGGTAAAAAAAATTACTTCTAGAATTTTCCTGCGTGTTATTTTTAGGAAATAAATTTCGATAAATGACGCGATATCAATGAAGCTCCTTCGAAAATGGCAATTTCACCAATTCTGTCCATTCCGTTCCGAATTATGGTGACGTGACACCATAATAGTTGAAATTCAGGAAAGCAGGCTTCACTAAAATGTGTTTTTGATGGAGTTGCAAAAGAAGAAAATTAATAAGAGATTATAACGTACAGTACTGTACTGATTTATGCATTGGAATCTAAGCCCGGAAGTCGCGGAATTCTCGCAAGACGCTGACGTGCAAGAATATTGAATCTAATGAGCTTCAGTACTCCGACAGTGTTCGCGGATCCTCGTCATCAGCATGCAACAAGCTGAAGACAAATCCGGAAAAAAGACGCCCCTAATAGAAGAAAAAATGTGATGAAACAGTTACAAAAGAAAGTGTGGAAAGTAGCGGAAATATTTAATCAAGTGCCAGTGACGGAACTGGTTGGCTGCTTTTTTATCATTTGTCAACACCCGTCCGCTGACTTCCTGGCAATTCGAGATAGAACCGAAACGCTGCGTACATAAAAATAAGTGGAGAGGGAAGTCTTGCGTTTTAGGTAATTGATAATGACTGCGATGACCCTTGGGAGATTATTGACAGGCCTCGCGTCGGGTTCTTTGAAGGAATGATTTCCTGAAGAAACAAAAATAGATAAGTGACGTCATATTTACGCCGGCTATTTAAGAAATATTCCGCTCTCGAAACGCGTTTAGTTGCCCTCAAGACGACTTCCTCGAGCAGTTCCCTCGAATTTTGACGTGATCAGAGTTTTTCCTTGTTCGACATCATCATTTCCTGAAGGTCAGCAATGCGATTCTTTCCACAGATAAACTGGATTGCACTCTAATTAATAGGACTCGTCAGAAATCCTTCCAATATGTATATCCATAAGCTTACCAAACCAAGTATTCCGATAACCCCGGTTAGTGTTCTTCGAATCCGTTAGGGAAGTGGTAATGACAAGTCTTGTGATTATCCTTATTAACAAATTACGGAATTCATCGAAAGTTTGCATAAATGAATCAAGATTCCAGCGATAGCTTTAGTTACCCTCGTAATTTCTCCGTCTTTCAATCACCGCTATACGTTTGAAAATTACCTCCAAAAGATTCCGTGGTGAGACTTTTCCCTCTGAAAATCTTATATTTTAAGTTGATAGTTTTCTTAGACTGATGCTGTAAATTCTTCAATCATTCGATGTTCAGAGGGAAGTACGTAATGTATACCGTTGAACGAGACGATTGTGCATAATGAAAATCCGAGTTGTATTAGCTCATTGATTTCTATATACAATATGTGCAAAGATAACATTGATATTTATTGCTTCCGTGATTTTAATCTGAGGAAATATTGCGTGAAGTGCTATTGAATATACGTACAGTACCGTATTCCTTATTTACTTCGCATTGGCTTCGATGATTTATTTAATGACTGATAATTGTTGAATCTGACTCCGCTGTATCAGATGTTCAATCATTGAAACATTCGCAGGTTATCGATGAAATATTGCATAGGAGATGTATTTTGTAGAGTTATCCTGGAAAACCCCAATTTTATTCCTCAGGATTGTACCACGAAAATTCTTCCCGATCTCCACATTCGTTATTCCTTATTTTATGTTAATCTATTCAATTCTAAAAAATTTGAATCTGCTAGAATTTTCACTATGCCAGATGGAATTTTTCGTTTTGAATGCCTTGAAATTAGTTTTAAATAATGCAAGGGACTCTCTTTTAAGCAATTTAGAGGTGAGAACAGAACTTCAATTAGCAGAAAAATCCGTTGCGGCGAATTATTAATGTAGACTAGAATTTTCCTGGAATAAATGAGGAATCTCTGCATTGCGGATTTTGCTGTAGAGAATATCATTGTAGGGAGACAGTCATTATTTAATGAAATGCTGCAATGTAAAAAGAAAGTTCTAGTCTGGTTCTGACGATCGACTTGAAAAACATTAAATGCTAATGCCAAGATGAATTCAAAAATGCAGCTCAGCTAAAAAAAAAAAAAGAAGAAAGAATGAAGTTCTTGGCCAGCGTCTGCTTCCTGTTGGCCGTTTGCATCGGGATGTCATCAGCCATCGCTTTCCCGTATGCAAATCCGTTCGCCGCGGCCCGATCCCCACCGAAACCGTTTCGATGCCATCCGTGCTGCCTCCGCACTTCCGGCGCCACTTGCTACGTCGCCTGTCCGCCACAATGTCGCCCCCAGCGATTCCTGGGATAATCCCGAGAGAATCGAATTAATCCATCTTCATGACATGACCGTTGCATCGATCACACTTCAACACAGACATCTATCTGACTCGAACACAAACTCCTGAACCCCGGTTTGGATCGCTTCTCACTTGGGGCTGATCGAGACATGTTTCGTTTTATGAAATTGTTAGTTAATTTATTTCCGATTGCGGGAACCGATTGTTTTTTTTTTTATTCTTACCACATCCTTTTCGGCGCCAAAAAAATCCTAGTCGTCGAAATGAAGTATTGAATCTGCGATTATTTGAAAAATCTTGGATCGGTGATTATGACGTCTCCGAAAGATTTGACGCGCACATGGTTTATTCAATAAAGTTGTTTTATTTTCAGTGCCATGCATATTATATGATACTGTATAGCCCGAAAAAATTAGCGTACTTCCACGAATATTTGAAAGATGTTTTTCATCTGCTTTTTTTTCAGACGCCTAATATTCCGCTTCTGCGCCAAAGCTGCTTGAACAGTGAGCGATTTCTGAAGAAATTTCGTTTCCGAACGGGCGCAAAATTTAGACGCCGTAGGTGTGGAAAGCTGGGATAAGAAGAGATCAAGTGAAGAGCCAAAGAAAAAAAAAAAAGAGAAGGACGAGATGATCAATCGAAGCACAACCATTTTCATCAAGCTTTGCATGATTGCGGCTTTATTCTGCGGGTTTTTCGCTGTGGTCCTTGTATCAGCAATGCCGTTTCCTGAGCCTGATGCTGAACCCATGATGGGGAAACCTTCATCTGGTTGCTTGCCTTGCTGTTCTCCGGGATACGAAGCCCGAAGGGACTGTTCTGCTACTTGTCCGAGATGGTGCAGAAATTAATCAATACATTCGCGACAAAAAAGGATTCCCATTTTCCTCGTGACTCGCACCGTATTTAATTGACAAAGAATGTGACAGGATTTCCGACGAGACTTAATTTAAACGGCGGCATCTTTCGCTTCTGGTGGAAAATACAGCTCTTTTGTATTTGTTGTCTAGTGAATGGGACGAGTGTTTTATTTTGGACTTGACGCGAAAATATCCATGTGGAAATATGTTGAAATCTTCATGAAAATCAAATTTATCTATATTGTAGTCGTGTCCAAACTTCCAGTTAGCTTAATTTCTGGACTTCATATTCAACCTGTGGAAAATAATAATTGCGTCATGCGTTAAATTCATAATAATATACTAAAAATGTAACGCATAGAATGATCCTGGCTTATTCGTCAAGAATAAAAATTATTTTGTCAGTCCATTGGACCAAATTCAAACGTAGTGTTGTCTCCAAAACATCGTAAACCTCTGTGACAGCAAAAATCAGAAGGTCTAGAAATGAATAACAATTGCACAATGCGTATGCAAACGATGATGAAATCACCCAGGCCTAAATAACAACCATCCGTGATATTTCAGTGCAGATAATATGTATTTCTTACTCGTCCATCGGTTCGAAGGTAAGAGACGAAAATTCAATTTCAGCACCACGAAGGACAATAAAATGCACAAACAATTTGATTCGGCATCGCGAGGCGTTGATAAAAGCAGCAAGGAGGACACAGGAATGGATATTTAGCATTTTCTTCGTAAATTGATGGCACGTCAGTGTCGGGATTGTGTGTCAGCTCAAACAGGAGAGAGTTTTCTGTGCTGTTCATCACTTTCTCGAAATCCGTGACTCCAGGAACTTCTCTGCTTTCCACCACCTCGTCAGTGTCGATTTCGTTTTCCTTTTCCATCTCAGCCACGGGGTTTGCCATCAGCAACCTTGACGAGAAACCCATGACAGCAAGAAGGACCAGAGTCTTGGCAGCAAGGCGTGTTTCCATTTTCCTCGTCATGATTTTTTTTTAATTCTCTTCGCTGTTATTCGAGGGCTTCACAAATCTTTTTGGCACCGACACGATTATTTTCTCTTGACAAGAAGACAAGGAACACGTTCGTACATATCAACGAATTTCATCACTCCCAATATTTCGGATAGAAACGAGAAAAGTTTTTCTTCAGAATATCTTCGACGTTATCTCAAGGAAATGAAAACGTCGGTCGTTCCTTGAAATAACCTATTTTTTTTCTTTTTTCGAATGAAAAACGCAATACTAGGCCGTTTCTCTGGCTGAAAGAAAATATCTGGCGATCCAATCAGATTCTGTTTGGACCAGGATCAGATACCAACTGGTTTTTATACGTATACGCACTGGACTTATGACCTGGTCCGGCGGAAAAAGAATCTAAAAACAGACTTTACAAAACTGCGTCGTTACCTGTACGTGTCATTTCGTTTTCCGTGTTAAATGCGTACATCCTATTCGAGCGTGGCATCCTTCCTTCCTAGTTTTCCTCTTTTGCTTATTTACAAAATTTTAGCAGACTATACAATGCACTAAAAAAGAAGCAGGATCATCGACATCCAGCACATGTAATGTGCATATTAGAATACAGGATGAAAACATGAAAGGAAGTCGGATGATGTCCTGGTGCGTCTAGAAATGATGAATGCCTGAGGATAGAATTTATGATGATTAGCGGAAAAAAGGACGTACGTGCGTGTGGAGCTGGTATCGATCTAGGAACAGACGACGAAGTAACGCGACACATTTTTCCGGCATGATCGCTGTATAACGGGGGCAATAATGCGTTGGGAAATTTCCTGGAAACGATTTCCATTTTTCCTAAAGCTGCTTGCAGTTGTGCCAAAATGACCCAGAAAGATGGAAAAAGATATGGACGCAGTTATAGCCGTGCATTCCAGGGGTTTAAACTGTCTGGCATGCAGCCGAAGAAAAAGTAATTTCGTTGGGATTTATCTGCGCATCACGAGTAAAAACAAAAGTGAGATCGCTTCCGAAGGATTTGAGCTGAAAATGTACATGTTCCGTAAAAAGTACTTTTAATGGAGAAACCTTCGACAAATGCTCAAGCAGCTCCTCTATAAGAATGTCCTCCGAATGACGAATTAATTTCAAGTTCTATAGAGCTGATTTTAAAATACTGCATCACTTTCTTAATTTTGCTAAAATAAAGCTGCAATAGTCGCAATTGATTCTATATGGATTCATTGTATTTTCAGTTGTAACAGCGATTTTTTTTTTTCGCAAAAGAACTTTTTTTGCATATCTTCTCTGATTTTGCAGTGAAAACAGTATAATTTTGCCCAAACAGGCCTAAGGACCGGAAAAAATTCTTTGGAATAATAGCCAAGTCAATAAAACAAGCATGACCATTTTTATTGCGCACATTTTTCATTCCCCCAGAATATCGACAACTAAAAGTAGGAATAAAAAATAATTATAGTAGATTAAAAAGTTAATCTAAAAAACCAAGTTTTCAAAAAGCAAAAAATAACCTTAAACGTGGTGCGCATCTATTTTAATTGTATTTCACTTCTTCCCAACAATCTCCATGTAAACGTGGTTTTTTAGATTAATTTTTTAATCTACTAAATTTTTTTCAGTGAAAACAGTATAATTTTGCCCAAACAGGCCTAAGGACCAGAACTAATTGTTGGGAATAATAGCCAAGTCAATAAAACAAGCATGACCATTTTTATTGCGCACATTATTCATTCCCCCAGAATATCGACAACTAAAATTAGGAATCAAAAATGATTGAAGGCACATATAACAAGCGCAATGAGATGAATTTATTCCCCAAGTGTAGAAACAAAATTACAGCTGCGTACAGAGGGCAATTTGAATTACCTGAAAAAAACACAACTTCTGGGGATGGCTTTCGCGTTTTTTGCTTCGATTTTTTGCATAAATGTTGCTGGAATAGATACATTTTGTACACGCAAGTTTGGTACTTTTAGTATTGTTGGTTCCTAGCGTTAGCAACGCCGTAACCGAAACGATCTCCAACAGAGACAGACCAAGGGTTCCTGAAATTGGAACCGGGGTTCTGCTGAGGCGAAACTCGGGTCCTTTGTCCGTTGCCCAAATAATTATTGTCCAGCATCGCAGGTCTCCGTCTTTGCTGCTGCTGCTGTTGTTGTTCGACACGGGTTTCCAACGGGTCCCTGAAGGGAATTGAGTTGCTGGTGATGGGCCGTTGCTGAACGAGATCCCGGTCCCGAGGGTTATTGTAGGAGGACGATGAGTCTTGCCGCTGGCGTCTTGGTGGGTCCTGCTGCTGCTGTTGCTGCTGCTGCTGTGGGTATTCCTGGTAGTCTCCCATGGGCATCGGGTCCACCATGACCGTTTGTTGAAAAACTGGGCTTCCTAGGTCGGGCATTCTGTCCGGGGTCCCAGCAATCGACACGGTGCTGAAAAGCATGGCATTCAGCAGCACGGCGACAGCAGCGATCGACATTGGTTCTCTGCCGAAAGAGATCATTTCCTCACGAAATCGAAAAGGCCGTTAGTTCTGTGAACACAAAAAAAAATTGAACACAGAGGATAACCAGCATTAGTTTATGAGCTAAAAATAAAATAAAAGCGACTCGATCGCCATCCTTTAGAGCCCTTGGAGGTTTGACAATTTTAAGGGTTCCTTTTCAGAGGACTCCTCATACCACATTCGAAAAATGCACACAGAAAATATCAGCAAATAACACCCTCCACTGGTTTATCGAAAAATGGCAAGGAAGTTGCATTTTGTTTTCACAGGGGATTGTTTCTCTTCCTCTTCGCCATCAGCCATCCTAAAAAAAATTATGCTATTTTTTGCTTTCCTAAAACCTCAAAACGCAATTTAAAACCATGGATATTTTTACTTTTTCTAGCTATTACAAGTTCAACAGGCGAAAAATTTCTGAAGAGCCTTACACGAGCCTCAAAATGTGATGTTACACGAGCCTCAAAATGTGTCCTTGTTTAAGGTAATTGAAATTTGCATCTAAATTTGTATTTCTTCGACTAGACGATGCGAACTCTTGAGGATGAGAAATATTTTCAGTGGGAGGATTTTCCAACTTGATTTTGGCCCGTCGCGTATTTCTTATATAAGTATGCTTTTTATCTATGACGTTATCAACGGCTGCAAGACACTTGAAATCAAAATGCTCCCATGGATATTCAGATGGTTATTTGACAACCAATTATTTTAAAATTTGTTAACAAATTTGTGCCATTCCCAATCTCCAAAATTACTGCATGAAAATTTCAAAATGACATTGAGTTTTTATATACTTAATAGAAGGATGACAAAGTTATTCGGTTCAATTAATTTGTGCCACGAAAGTGCATCGTTCTAAACCAAAAACGTGTGCTCCTCTTTAATTTCTGTCTGATTCAAGTTCAAGAAAACTCTGTTTCGATGAAAAAAATAAGTTTGAACTCAATATCCAGCATTCTTCCGCGTTTCAAACTGCAGCAGACTTCATGAATTATCGAGTAAATAAACTGCAATATTTTGAATCACTCGCATTTTGATTACGAAAATTAATTTATAAACTCTACATAGCCTTATATGAGCATGAATTGAGAATACATTTTTTTTCAACACAGGCTAACAACCAACTACGGGACGATGTGATTCTCAAGTTTATTCACAGAGACAATCGGTGCGCTGCTATTTATTCAGCCGCTGAAGTACCTGGAGGGGATGGAACAAATTAGGAAAAACAACGTAAATTCGTAAGTTTTTATTTTATTTTTATTGCTCAAGTTAAGATTGAATGTATAGGGAAAAAAGAATTTGCAGATTCTAATCTCGAACGATTGCAGGCGTGAGCACGACATCATCCTGTCACACTATCAGTTTTAGTACACGTCCGCCTGTGTATCATATATATAGTCATTGAACAAGGACGGAATCATTCCTGGGAAGCCGGAATACTGTACGTACATTTATCATGCAATTTTTCTTTTGCTTTTTATTATGTTTAAGCTCCTCGAGTATTTTGCAGTCGTGCCTCATTTATTCTCCCTTTTTTAGCCCTCAGCCTTGCCCAGCAAATAGGTGTGGATCCTTGGCTGGTTCTCAGAAGTCTAACCCCACTTTCAGTTGCCTTGAAAGGGTTCGAAAAAAAGAGGATCGTCATCAGAAAGCTGCGCAGCTTCGCGGTATGTGATTGACGCGTTCAGTTCGATCCATGTTCTCGATAAAAAAAAAACTCAATTTAGTTCATGAATAAGGACGTGTTCACCGTCACGGTTTCGCTTTCGAATACACGCGAGTTTCTAATCTGATTTAGAACATAAATGGATTCAGTGACTGATTGAATGTTAATAATTGGTTGCAGAGAAAAATGCACGCAGTATGAACAATTTCATTGCACCGGGTACCGTAGAGAAAATGACGCAGTAAATTTTTTTTCTGGGAGAAAAGCGTTTGAGTTGAAAATTACTCCCGAGTGAAGTCATGCATTCTCAGTCACTAATTCAATTCATGTGACAGCCTCATTGTGTCATGCTTCCTTCTATCTGTTTGAACAATTCCAGAAGAAAAATTGAAGAAGATGCATAACAGAAGATGAAAAATGGAAAATTCTCGATTAAAAACAAGTGGGTCATTCAAGAATTTTTACGAGAGTTTCTATTTTTGAGACAAAACAAAATATTGAGAATATGTTTTTGCTTGACCAGACAAGAAGTTTTATTTCTGTATTATGAACAGACGACGGAACTAAGAAAATGTCAAATTTTGAAGTTGCTGGAGAAATGATGCAGAAACTTTGCGTTCATTCGGGATGCCGTTTTTCGCCGTTTGTAATCATCAATTCGGTCCTTTCCGTTTTTCAGCCACGACGGGTGTAAACCGGTCGTTGATATCCACGATTGCCAAAATTTTGAGGGGGTCCAACAGGTTGAATTTGGGGGTATTGACCGCCCAAAGCCGGCAGAACTTGAGGACGTTGTTGATTTCCGAAATAAGGACGAGTTCGTTGAGGTTCCGGAAAAGCAAACGTCAGGGAAAATATCCCCATCGTCACCAACAGCAGGAACGAGAAATATTTCGCCATGTCTTTAGCTTCACTTTCGTCGATCTCTTTTCCTGCGATGAGTGCAACAAAAATATCAATCGTCATTTTTTCTGGTCATTTTCTGTATAAAGAAGCTCGAACTGTATTTGGTAGAAACTTGAATATATCTGGAATTTTAATCACTTATCTATTGAATTTTCGAATTTTTCAATTGTACGTTCGGATGAACATGATATGAAATGCTCAAGAAGTAAACTAAAAATGGCTTTATTGGCTCATGATCAGAAAGAAACGATGAGAACTTCAAACTCCGGATTCTCCAAAAACAAGTCCACGAAACATTCCCAACATTCTTCGAAATTTGCGAGGTAAGTTATTTGATGGTATAATTATCACCCTGAAATGAATGATTTTTCATCATGCGCGAATTTTTATGAATGGGACAAAGATATCACGTCATTCGCCCGAATAGTCGAGGCTACTATTGTACATCGTATTTTTAACACCCATACTCTCATCCACGTCTGAGTGCAAGCATTTTCTGCTTCATAATCTCTCTCAATTATTTTAAATTATCTCAAGGCACATGTGTTAAATGCTGCTTACTGGATGAACTGAGCTGGTGAAATTTCCCAGGACCTTTTATACCAAGTCTGCTAGCAGTAGGACATGCACCATCATTATTACTAAACTCGCTGATGAGAGGATTTCCCCACTACAGCAAGGTAACCGTAAGCGAATATCCTACTTGGCCATGTTTAATTTGTTCGTCTCGTATTGTTGATAGAACGGGGTAAAGGCTTTCTTTTCAAGTTGATTATATTCTCGCTTCTTATTATTTTTTTAGACGAGACCATGACAAATGTGGACATTTCTCGGTATACGGAGCGTGACTCGGCTGAACTGGCAATTTCTCGGAGGAAATTATGCGTCACACACGTGATCGTTTCAAGTAGATTCCCGGAAGGATTTATTCTTTCGCAGAATCGAGGGAAAAGGGGCTAAAGGTTGAAGATAGCGAAATTATTATCGAAGTTACACGATGAGAAATTTTAGACGAGTGGTTTTGCTGATGGTAACAACGAAATTCATTCGATTCATGGATTTCTGAAGCCTCCGGAAAGCAGTTAGATGGTTTTCAATATATATTGTACGGTACAGGAAATCAGCTCTTGCTCCATGAACAATTGTTTGTCTTCGACAATGTCGTCATTGTTCATTCGTTACGTAAAAAACAAAACGGAAACTGCAGGAATTCCTTTCAAAAGGTTTGATTCCACAGACATAATATCTGTAAAAACTTCACTGGGAGAATTCACAAAGAACGCCGATGACGTCGAGGGTGATTATTCGAAAATATTTATTTATTGTGGGCTCGGTTTTCCAAAGCAAAAGAAAACCAGTAACAAGATGTTTGCAGAATTTCCGGAACAAATGCGAGAATGGTATGTGCGTTTCTCACATTCGATTGAATAGCTTAACCCTGGCCCATATCAATCAAATTTGTTCGTTATTGTTACGTTATTATTGTTTCAAATTCCTTTGTTTCAAGGTGTATATTTTCACGTCTTGTCAGTTTTAAAATATGAACACGCGTGCCGTAATTCTGAAATGAGGATTATGCAAATAAAGTCGCGATTATTGATAATTTTAATGGTTTTTACTGACTGGTAGTGCGGTGTTTAAAGTACAGGTATACGAACGTTGGAATTTAAAACACTTTCAATGCAGTGGTTGACACGCCTTCTTTTACAGCCCTTCACTTCCTTTCGTTGATTGGAATACAACAGTTTAACAGCATGATGAGCTTGAGAGAAGATGTAATTGCATTGTGAATTGCCTTCGTCATGATATCAGACAATGCAAAATTATTATTTGCATCTGAAAATGCGAAATATAACGATTTTTAATCATGAAAAGTACATAGATCCCTAATCTAAGATTTGGCAAGGTCTCGTATAATAGATTATTTCTGAAATTTTTTTAATTTTCACCCCTCAGAATAAAATTAAACTCATTTGAGACTAGGAATTTCTTGAAGCACAAATTATAAAATGAAAAATATTTGTCATGAAAAGTTTCTAATATTTCATTTATTCGTCGAGGAAAAATCGATGACAGCAGGAACGGTTTCAGAAAATGGAGTTCAAGGTTCGGTGCGTGACGTGAAGCTGGGCCAAAAATATTACTGCAAAATTACATCAGAAATGTATTTCGCGCGTAGAAATGAAATTCGCCTCAAGGCTAACTATTTATTTTAATATTCAGCGATCCAATGACAAATGTGAATGATTTTTCATAGCTTCATGAGGTACGTCAGTTCCACCCTTTAGAAATGTATTTCGCGCGTAGAAATGAAATTCGCCTCAAGGCTAACTATTTATTTTAATATTCAGCGATCCAATGACAAATGTGAATGATTTTTCATAGCTTCATGAGGTACGTCAGTTCCACCCTTTGTTCGATTATACAGTATACAGAAAGAACTACTGGGCCGATGACATGGTATTGACTGGATCGATTCCTCTTTGCCTGAGCTTAGTTTTCAATCCTGCAAATCCTTTTGTTCGCTGAAGCGGTCGTTGATTTTCTAAACTCCTTGAATGAAATTGCTCGGAAATGCGCGTGGTAGTTTTTGTGCGATCCCACTTATTCGTTGAACAGATTCCGTGGTCGTCAAGCGAAGAATTTCAATATTATATTGAAAGAAATGATGAGGCCTACATTTATTTATAGTAGGAATACAGGTCCTCTCGCTATATATGAGCTATCTACACCGAAATCCTCTCTGCAACGAATGTTTTCTATTTCCTTCAATTTCGTTGTAGAGAGAGTCCACCTTTGTAGTGCCGGAGTGAAAAGCTCGAGCATCAATTCATTAGAATCTGCTTCAATTGATACTGAAATACGTACTGTAAGTTTTATGATATGCTCCTTGTTTGGATTTGTTCAAGTTTTATTCATGTACAGTACTGTAATTGTTTTTTTAGTGATAAATTAGAATAAAAAGTAGTCTAAAAAGTAATAAAAAGTATCGAGCATGTAATCATCATATTGAATAATTTACACTCGTCAGTTTATCTGCATACGAAGTCAGGAGAATCAATTCTCGGTCTCAAAATTCAGTTGATGGTTTCTGCAAATGGTGCGTAACTTCCCCAAATTCTTCCGGAAAAAGCGCCGGTGAAATTTTTATCGCAAAACTGTTCATCATGGCGTGCGATTTTGCAGGAAAATATCCGCTCAGATTTTTAGTTTCAATGGGGGTAAATAAATACACCGTGAGTGTGACAGAAGACACCACATAAATTTGAGAAGAGAATAAGTGTGAGAATGGGTTGTGGATTGAACGGACTCGGTAAAGACGGTGAAAACGCAAAGATTTCCGGGGTTTATTTATTTGGGAAATTTTGCACAGACAAAGAAATTCTAGGCGCTTCGGATATTGTAGTACTGATGGAAATACCAGGGGAATCGATCAAGTTCTTTAAGCCTTCAGCCCGATTTGCTTTGATTTGTTCGGATTTCAAAGATGCTCCAGTCTCGAAGATGAACAGGTTTTTTCCGAGGTATGATTTATGGACTTCATCGATCATTCCAATTTTCCCTCATCACGGTAAAATTCCTCTAACTTGTTATTACTGTATTTTAAAAAGTTCTTCATTGCGATTCGGTTTCGATTCTACGGATATTTCTCCGATTTGACTGAAATAATTTGCTCAGAATCTGAGGTGCACATTCTGGTCGCATACAGCTTCTGTAGCCATATTGACAAAAGAACCAAAGGTTCCTTTCTATCGATGGGTAATAATGCACGACAGTTACTCGATCGCGCTCGATTTTATAGCATCACACATATCATCGGAAACATGGGCATGGATATTTCCTTAAAACATGGGCATGGATATTTCCTTAAAACATTAGCTCGGACATGAGCATCAACTACAATATGTCTTGCTAAAAAAACATTCTTATTTATTTGCCTGAAATAAAAACGAATTTCTCGGCTTATTCTGTACAAGGGAATGTGAAAGTGTCGAAAAAAATTTTTTCTTTTCCATCGACGCTTGAAGCGTCGCACATCGTTCCTCGCATTCCGTCCTTATTTGTGATATATTTTTCAAATGTAGATGTCACTGTAAAACTATGAGCGAACAATGCAGACTCGGGGGGAGGATACATAGAAAATTCGAACTTCTCCATGGAGGGTTATTCGCCTTGCAAGTCGAATTATGTATTTCTAAGTGTCAGATTTTTTATTTTAGTTTGAATTCCCTTAGAAACAATACACTATCAATGTCCCTAACTCGAAGTCTTCTCTCCTCGAACCAGCACCAGCAATTACTAAATTTTTGGAGGCTTATTGCTAATTACTGCATTATATTGACGCAGGACAGACAAAAAATGTAATGATGTGTTTTGAAAGGAAGTGAAGGAATATTTGGGCGTATGAACCCTTGCCTCCAAATTCAGCATCCTCTACTCGATCATCTAAGAATCAAATTGAGGTCCAGAATAGGACCAATTCCAATATCCTGCATTTCCTCTTGCTGTCGCCCAACAAAAATGCTTGTTTCCCTAACTTAAAACCTCTTCTAATCAAATGTTTACTGCTGGTCCCTTGAAATTTGACTAAGAGAAGTTCGACAGTATATAAATCTATACACAAAAACCCGAAGTGTTTGTCTTGCTTCAAGTTTTGATTCTCTGTGCAAGATTTTCAAGGATAACCAATTATTTACATACGTCATCGAAGCTTAATTTAAATGAGTTCATTGCATATCAAGATGATTGTTGAAAATATCATTACCACCCGATTATAGGAAATGAGATAATTTTCAAGCTGGAATTCTACCCATCCCGTCAAATTATAATTTGAATGCGATTAAGCGCTATTGTCAGCAATCAGCATGCACTTCATCCTTCAAAATAAAACTAAAAATTATTTCCATAATTTGATCCAATTGTCAAATATTTCCCAGGCGGAAGCATGTACGAAAAAGGTTCTGTACTCGTGTAGATGGAGCATACAACGAAAAAGAAATGCGTCTCGCGTAGTTCAAACAGCCCAGCAGGAAAATTCGAACCCAGTGGGCAATCGGATCCCCGGGCACGTGTACCCTTCCATTATGGCCTGATGCAGAGCATGTTTGCTGTGTAGACGAGTGCTGGTGTTAAGGTCCGCCAGTTTCTCAGAATGAGAACATCCTCGGCCCATTTTCTCGGTGCGAATTCCTTTTCTTTCTGCAATATCATGTGAATTTCAAATGACCTTTTTGAGATCCTGTGTTGTATTATTACGGCAAACGAAATCTTTTTTTTTGTTGCGGTAAAGTATCAAAGTGAAATGCTTTTAATGGCCAGACATACGAGAATCGTCCGTTACAGTCTCGTTTCCTCATTTTCCTCCGAAAATTGAGATGAAGTTTTGACTGAAATATTCAGATTAAAACACCCAGAAAACGCTTGGATTCCAATGAAAATAAACTGAGAAATATTGT